>JABUQX010011133.1:0-2500 GCA_015478945.1 Trachelipus rathkii | reverse complement strand
CTCTGCGCAATTCTTCTTCTGCTATACATTCTGTACTTTACGGCGGGAACCCCACTCCAACCGATGGTTCACAGACACCGTTGAGAGTTCTGAAACTATGTTGTTCAGGTTCTACGTCCTTATAAACATATATATTGATACCAGTATTGTATCATCAACGGGGATCCGGCTCTGGCTCCGACAATGGCTCATTTTCTCCGACACATGAGACTTCTTTTCATTCCTTCTTCTTAATTCATTTTCCTCGGCTACGCAATTTGTGTTTTACTTTTGGTTTCAGCTCCAGCGCAGGCTCCGCCTCCGGCTCCGGCACCGTTGCATACAATGACTCATTTGCTCTGAAATATGAGACTTCTTCTTATTCCGTCTTCTTTTCCATCTTCCATCTTCCTCTGTCATGCACTCTGTGCTTTTCTTCTTTTTCAAGGGGGTCTTCAGACACCTTTGAGGGTTCTGAAACCCTCAAAAATGAGAACTACATCCTTTAAAACATATACATTAACACCATTTTTAAGGTGTTAAGTATATATTTGCTAAATCGACACCGCACCAGCACCGGCACCGCACCGGTTCTGACGCCGACACCCACAATGACTCATTTGCTCAGTCATACGAGACTTCCTATTCCTTCTTCTTATTCCGTCCTCCATCTTCATCTGTTACGTATTCTATGTTTTTCAATTGGGACCTCCTCCAAGGGGAGCTTCAGGCACTTTTGAAGGTTCTGATATCCTCAAAATTGGAATCTACGTGGTTAAAAACATATATATATATATATATATATATATATATATATATATATATATATATATATATATATATATATATATATATATATATATATATATAGTTATATATATATATATATATATATATATATATATATATATATATATATATATATATATATATATATATATATATAAGGACAGTCTCATTTGACTCATTATGTGATTGTAGACAGATTTCCTCTTTGGCTCCAGATCTGGCTCAGTGCTCCGGCATTTAAGCCAACTCAGGCTCCGGAATCATCTTCTACTCTAATTCATTCATTCATCCTCTTCTATGTACTCACCAATTTTCATCTATCTACGAGCATTTGCAAGTTTTGGGGCTCACCCCCATCATACGATGGGCGTAGCGGCGTGAAAACTCGGGACAAGGTAGGCGACACCACCAGCCGTTGGGGTAGCAAGTTTGAGGAGAATACGACAATCGCAACCTTGCTAAAAAGATGGAAAAGTAAAAATGGGTGGGTCTTAAAAGTGTTTTGAACCACAAAAGGGGGTCGCAGCCTCAAATTTTGGGATCATAGATTCTAAATCTGACTCAGCGGGAAAGAATGGGCAATCTAGTCAGACGAAAAGTCGATATTACTATCCTATAAGGAGCACCGCAGAGCTGGAGCCATTAGCCTCTAAATTTGGTCTCATATGTGTTGTACACTACTAACGTTATGTATATTTGAGTTAGAGCTGTGATTGCTTTTTATATTTAAACGTTTGAGAGGGATTTTGGATATTTGGTCCGGTCCCACTGCTTGTGAGTTTTTTTTTTTTTTTTTTTTTTTTTTTTTTTTTTGTCAGCGTTAGTTTTGATTCGTTTTTAATTTTTTAAGTCGTTTAATATTTTGTCAGTTGGTGGAGATTGTGGCTTTAAGGTTGATTTGATTCATTGAAGTCCCCTGCTAATAATACCATGTTAGTCAATAATAATATTGCATTGTCTCTTTTTTTTAGGCTGGGAATTTTATTGTTATGCTTACATATAGATTCGTAGGTTTAGGTGGTTGAGTGTGTGATGTACGGATTTTTTTTATTGTGCAAAATATTCTTGTTGTAGCGGTCTTATAATTTAGTTCTCTTTCTTATTTGAATTGATTAAGGTATGTATTATACTATTAATGTCTGTGATTTGGTTTATTTGGAATATACTTGGTTATCTGTTTTATCTTAGGGCGTTTCTTTATTTTGTTAGGGTGTATATTTCAGGGGAGAAGTTGGGGTTAAATTTTTGCTTTGTAACCATGTGGGATGTTTTATTTTGAATGCTTTTAGAATTATTTTATTAAAGTGTTGCATTGTTTTATTGATAGAGGTGGAGTTCTGGTTATATTGTAGTGATCTTTGTGTAGATTCGTTTCTGTTATTAAGGATGCCAAATGAAGTCGAGAGCGGAGCACCCCGGAGGAGGTGTTCGTGTTGTGTCCTGAAGGGTGATGTTCATTGAAGTCCTTGTTATACATCAGGCTTTAACATTTTTTTTAAGGAAGATAGGGCTGGAATGTAATCCTCTGGACAATTTTGAGATGTAGATTGGGGGATATGAAAATTAATGTTTTTGATTGACTTGTCTATTGATTGGTAAATGGATATTTGATAGCATTGTTCATGAGGAGTTTCTGATTTGTAGTGTTTTGGAATTGGATTTTTTTTTTTTTGTGTATAAGTGTATGCGTTCTGATAGGAAACCACACTCTGTTCCCTTTTGCAGTCTCATC
>JABUQX010011132.1:55000-57500 GCA_015478945.1 Trachelipus rathkii | reverse complement strand
GGTCCATGACTACGATTCAAAAGGAAAAAGAGCCTCTATGGAATTCAGACGCCCAATCTCACCTGGCGTACGAAAGTTTAAGGCTCAACTGTCGGCTGGTTAGCTCATGCTGACAGCATTCTGGTTTGTGGAGGGTCAAAATCAAATTGAATATTTCTGTAAGCGTTTTCTGTAACTTTACACAGAATTTAATGTTTGCTCTCTGCTCAAAGTGGTCCATTCTTGATTAACACCAGCATTACACAATGACAGTGCCTCAAAGCAAACTGAATTTTAAACACTGACACATGCTCAGTGCCGTCAGATGCTGGTGATACTTATCTTTACATGTCTGTGCACACATTTCTCACAACACACGTTTATTAAATTGTAAAATATAAATCAGAATGTTCTGGTATTTTGTGACTCAAAATATCAAACTGTTTAGTTCCTCTAGAGAATTTCAATGTACACAGAATTTGGTAGCTGTCCTTTCGTATTCAATATATTGGCTAACGACCTGGATCAGTCAATTGCACACATTCCTGACCATCCTAATGAATTCTTTAAAATTCCCTGGACATGAATCACTTTGTCTTTTCAGCTATAAATAAGTCCTCACTACCTAACAGTAACCCTGACTGTAATCTTATAGCTCTTAATTTTAATGCTGTTCTCTCAAGCATTAGCATAGCACAACCGGCAATAAGCAGGAGCCCTTTTGAAAGCCGAAATACAAAATAATAATAACTATTCTTGTTGTGACTGGTTTTTCTCTAAGGATGCTTAGGTCTGCCAAAAAGACTTTGAGATATTGCATATCTGTAATTGAAAAACACCTTTACTTCTATCACTTGTGTTAATTTTCATTCGGCTCAAAATCTTAACTTGAATATTATTTGATGGGAGTAAGCAACCCTTCACTAAACCAAAGTGTGCTTACTTCTTTGGTTCTTCTACTGTCAAATATTTCTCTCTCGCCAAAAACATCTTTAATGGCTTTTGTAAATCAGTCTTTCCTTCTCTTTCATTCTGATGGATCTGTTGCTAATATTGCTGATGAAAAGGCTAGTCTGTTTAGCCATCCCTTTTCATCTAATTCAACCCTGGATGGCTCTGGTAATCTCTTGCTCTTACTCTTCTCAAAAATCCAATGTCTCTACCTGAGATTTCATACAATCAGGTTCCAGAGATTCTGACATTTTATGAGCATGATAGGGGTTGATGTTTCCAGCTTTCAAATTGTTTCATATTGGCTGTTGTCTATGGAATAACTTCCACATTCCCTATCAGTAGTGATGTTCCTCAAGGTTTGGTTTTGTCTCACCCATTTTCTACTTTTTATTAATTATCTTAGCTGCTCTTCTAACCATGCACGTTCTTAATCCGACATTTCTACACCTTTTTTCTTCTACTTTCAAATTTTTGCTTCTTTATCATCCAGAGTTGCCTCTCAATAAGGAGTCCAAGGATAAAGGATATATAAACTGTTCTTAGTTATAAACTCCCTAGCCTATTTTTATCTTTTTAACTAGATCTTTAACTAGATCTCTTTATTTTTAGGACCATCATACTACAATAGCAGGTGCTAACTAACTCAAGTGAGCTAACTTCTCACATTCCACCTTTTTAAACTGGGGCTGGGCAGTATCTTCACACAAATTTAAGTGTGGAGATTTGCTACAAGCTTGTTTATTGTGGTATCTTTTTCCTTCGGAGCCACCTCTTCTCTATGGAATTATCATCCATCTTCTAATATTTTCACCCAAATTTAATCTTTCAGTTGTCACCTCAGAGATATGCATTTGTGGTATAAGATTGTGCTGATTTTTTTTTTTTTTTAATGCTCACTCCAGGAATAGGGCTTTGTCCATTAATTGTAATATCAGCTTAATTAAATAAATGCTAATTTTTATTCCCTTATTGAACACTAAAGTCTGTTTTTATTTAGATTGCACCAAATAGTTCTAATACACATTTCCCGTTTGTAAGTTAAAATATAAAATTATTATAATCATTTTGATTTATCGTATATTTAAAAAATATTTTCCATAATTTACTATATTTTTACTATAATGGATTTGCAAGAACGAATTTGGATTCCAACTGTGCAACTCTTTGAATATAGACTCGGTTTATACTGTAATTTGAAGTTACAAATAAATAAATTAATCCATTTCCAAAGGATTTTGAATATTTTTTTTTTTAAGTAAAGTTAGTGTTCTACATTTAAAGATAGTGAGCAAGTTTGTGTGGCTCCTGTTATTAGCTCTTATGTTATTGAATAATCTACCAATTTATAAGCAATTCTCCTACTCTCTAAACGAACTTCCCTTGCAATAAAATTGTTAACGACCTCTGTTGAACATACATAATAAGTACTAGAAAGCTATGGTGTTGCTCAACCTTTTTTTTATCATTACAATAAAAGTTTAAAATATTACAAGTTGGAGTTGTATTAAATCATTTTTTTTTATTCTTTTGTAATAATTTTATTTAAAAATAGTTTTTAGGTGTTTAT
>JABUQX010011132.1:7500-42500 GCA_015478945.1 Trachelipus rathkii | reverse complement strand
ATTTTGTTTACTGGGATGGTTAGAGGTTGGGCTCTGGAGGGTTTTCATTTTTTCATCTTTCCTTATTGATAACAAAGATAAAATGGTTTTTTATCATTTATTTTAGTCCAGGGAAAATTTTGGAAGAACAGGGAATTTGAAAATTTCAACTTGGTATACACCTTGGTATATATATATATATATATTATATATATATATATATATATATATATATATATATATATATAATATATATATATAATTATATTATATATATATATATATATATATATATATATATATATATTATATATATATATATATATTTATTTTAAAATTATATATTTTACACATATATATATAGTATATATATATATTATGTGTGTGTGTGTGTTGAAGTTTATTTGTGGCTAAGCTAAAAACCTAACTATCCGGCATCCGAAATCCGCAGATAGTGGATTTTTACTATCCACATCTGCTATCCGCAGATGGTGATTTTTACTATCCGCATCCGCTATTAACTATTTTGCACACTTGACAAATCATTGAAGAAACCAACTGACTCCATAGATTCTTCTACTAAACTAACCAATTTTCTTTTAAACATTTTTGGCAAATATTGTGTATGCAGAAACATTAAATTAATATATTTGCTATTGTGTAGGAAATTTTGTAATTTTTGGTGTTGGAACATCCATAGTAAAAGATATCGAGAGTTTGCTTGGAATTTCTGTACAAATTAATGTCCTGTCTTTACATTATTTATTGTGTTAGTCATTCTTAGGTTAAATAATAGAAGGAAGAAGAGAAACTAACAATGGAACACTTCTTGTAGCATAAGTTATTATAATCCTTCTTTGTTAAAATCTTAACTCTTAATTTTACTGTTGTGTAAGGTCTGTGATATATGGTCTCTAAAAATTTGTCTTTGACATAATTGTTTCCTCACCAAAACAAATTTTACATCCCTTAGTGATTTTGGGATGTATTCTCAGGTTACCAGCTCCAGCTGTAAAATTTGGTGACTGATTGAGAAATATGTTTTTAATCGCTTGTCACATTTAATTATCCTTTCAGGATAAATGATATATTTAAGATTTTTACTTTTAAAGTTTAACTTGTTCTTAAAAATGCTTAAAAGTTGATTTTTTGCAAGTACTTTTCAAAAGTACTTTTGTTTTTTGAAACCACAGATATATAAGTACTCAAGAATTTGTACTAAAGTACAAGTACTTGAACCCAAGCCAGTGATTTTACCCATACCTGAGGTCTGGCTCAAAATCTGCCTGCATTTTAGTCCTTTGAGATTATATCCACCTTTTTAAATGACTGAACTCATTATTATTATTTATCCAAATGAATATCATGTCCTTTTTTTTTCTTTCTTTCTCTCTCTTCCATAATTATGAGATTTAAGAGTTTTTAAGGTGGCAGGTTTTAGTTTCCTAATCTTTTAAGAGTTCATGCAAATTTAATAAAAAATATTGCATTGCACCAGTTCTTTAAATTTTCCTTTCTTGCATAAAGGAAAACCAGGGACCCAGCATGGTTTCCTGAGTCTAATAGCAGGCATTTGTGCCAATGATTGAGATTTTGTAATTTTTGTTGCATGCTGCTGAAAGTTTTTGGTAATCTATAGAGGCTCATCCAGATAAAAGGCTGAAGATATTTCATATTTGCGACCCCTTTATATTATTACTCAACTGAACTTCTATTTTATTCGGTTGATAATGAACAAATTCACTTTTTTGTTCCTTTTTCTGTAAATTTGTTAAAATTCGAATTGAATAAGCTGTGCAGGATGTGAAAGGGCTTTACTTCCTGAGTGTGAGTGATTTACCATGGATAGTCTTATATCTTCAAATAAAACATCTTCCACTTCAAACCTTTTATGGGATGACTGATTAATATTTTTAAAATAGGCACTATATCCCAGCGCATTTTTAGAAATACAACTATTTTATGAAGGCCACATTTGTGTGGAACAATAATACAAGTTGCAGATCTCTAAGAAAAGATTGCATACATTGAAGATAAGCAGAAGACTTTTCACAATTTTCAACTTTTGTTGGATTAAAGAAGCATTGCATTCTGTTAGGGGAGGGGTACTCAGGAATTTGACGTACACATCAGTAAATGGAAACTATTTCAGATGTGATGTGGGAAAGTGAATGAGACTTGATTAACTGATCTATCTCAATCCACTCAGAAATATCCCAACTGCTATATCTTGAACTCTTACTTAACCTTTTCTTTTCACTACTCATTTTTTGGTTTTTTTCTTGTAGATAACTTGAGGAGTAAGTATGCTAAGCATTTTTGGACTCTGATGATGTCGATAATTCGATTGAGGATTGAGCGTCAATGCTACCATGATTTTAATTAAATTTTTTATTTTATTTCAGAAAATAAGTTTAAAAGAAATAATTCGTTTAGTACTAGATCAATAAAATAATAGTTCAAATGCACAGCATTTTTGCAAATTATTTCAAATGGGCTTAATGGGCAATTTTTTTTTTCTTTAAATTTATTAATTTTCTTTCACATATTTTACTGCATCTTATCAGAACTTCAGATGCTCTCTTGCAGATTGCTTCAGAATATTGTTGACTTAAGAATAATTAAGTGACACTCAAAATTTGATTAAATTAATCTCTCTCTCTCTCTCTCTCTCTCTCTCTCTCTCTCTCTCTCTCTCTCTCTCTCTCTCTCTCTCTCTCTCTCTTTCTCTTTCTCTCTCTCTTTCTCTTTCTCTCTTTCTCTCTTTCTCTCTTTCTCTCTTTCTCTCTTTCTCTCTTTCTCTCTTTCTCTCTTTCTCTCTTTCTCTCTTTCTCTCTTTCTCTCTTTCTCTCTTTCTCTCTTTCTCTCTTTCTCTCTTTCTCTCTTTCTCTCTTTCTCTCTTTCTCTCTTTCTCTCTTTCTCTCTTTCTCTCTTTCTCTCTTTCTCTCTTTCTCTCTTTCTCTCTTTCTCTCTTTCTCTCTTTCTCTCTTTCTCTCTTTCTCTCTTTCTCTTTCTTTCTTTCTCTCTTTCTCTTTTTCTCTTTCTTTTTTCTCTTTCTCTCTCTATATCTCTCTCTCTTCTCTTTCTCTTTCTCTCTTTTTCTCTCTCTCTCTCTCTCTCTCTCTCTCTCTCTCTCTCTCTCTCTCTCTCTCTCTCTCTCTCTCTCTCTCTCTCTCTCTTTCAAGTTTTGCATCAAATTCGTAATGATAGCTCTAGTCAACTTGATTTAGATTTTTCAGTCAGGCGATGTTGCCAAATGCCATTAGTGCAGACACTATTCATTATTGCAAGGTCATATTTGTTCCCGTATTGGCATTTTGCAAATCTTGAAGATTGAAGACCCAGTAAAATAAAAATGAATGTCAAATTTCTTCATTTTATGATTTTGATGTTATCTGATGAATGTTTTTTTTTTTTTTTTTTTCATTGTAATTGAAGTTGGAAATAAAATGATAAGCGAAACACTAAAATTGCTCTCCTATAAAAAATGTAATGTAACTTTTCAGACTTTTCTTTTCAGGTACAATTCAGTTATATATTCCAAATGTTAAGAAAAATCAAAAGGTGTTATAAAGTATATTTTGTACTAAATAAAGTTTGAAAAAAGTAATGTAAATTGTAAAGCTAAAAATTAAATAGACCAATATAATCTAAACATCCAATGATAATTTTGATGCTGATACTATGAAGGAACTGGGGATTCGTGCAGTGCAAGCGAACATTCACTGCAGGACATTCAATTGAATAATAAAAAATTGTCCACTTTTACCAGTAGTTTTATTTTACAAATATATGATAAATGCATAGCACATGAACATTTGTCTATTGTGGGACTGATCCACAATATCTCCCAACCTGTGAGTGGTAGGTTTTTTGTTTAAATTTAGCATGGCATATATACCTTTAATACCGATTTTATAGCTCTTGTATCCCTTTATGGAGTTTAAATAAAAATGTCAAAACGTTTTCTCTTTCATATTATTGGAAATTTTACAACTGCTTTTTCATCCCTATTTTGTGATAAGTTAGATGTTTTTTGATTTTATTTAAACAACATATTTTCCAATCAACATAAAAATATTTTGTGGCAGTTGAAGTGAAAAGAAATTCAAGAAAAAAATTAAATGATGGATCAGTTTATCAAATTATTTGCATGTAAATTATTAAGCAGTGTATGAAATTTAAAAAATTTCACATTTTTTGGTTCTCTCCTTGACAATACTTAATGTAAACAAACTAACTGATTTCCATAAAACTAAAAGTACTGTACTGTATAAAAGCTAAATTAAAAAAAAAAAAAAAAACTTAAGGCTTAGAACTTTTAAATTTTTCGTAACTTTGGGGAATTTGTATTTGAAAAAAAAATCTAAGTTTTCTTAATGATAAATGGAAATTAGAATTTGTTTAGATATCTATCGCAAGAGTAAATTTTAGATCCCAGATGATTCTTCAAAGTTGAATGTTATTTGGAAGATCACATTCCTTATTGATGATCAGTACTTAAAGCCCATGTAAATAAATATTATTTACATTTACATAGTTTGTAGTAATTATGGTAAGTATGGATTTAATTGGGTAGTGTATTCTGCCCATTTTTGATTATATATATATATATATTTTATATATATATATATATATAAACATACTACATATATATATATATATATATATATATATATATATATATATATATATAGATATATATATAAAATCAACTACTACCTTGTTCCAGAACTTGGGAGTTGGGTTGCACATAGACCTGAAATCTGAGGCACACACGAGCATTTTTTGGGCATAAAAAGTGACAGTGGAACCCAAACCCAGCTATATATACTATATATATATATATATATATATATATATATATATATATATATATATATATATATCATATATATACCTTTATACTCTCGTGCTACTAACTACATATATATATGATATAGAAACCCTCGCCATAATATATACAGGTATTTTCTATGCCCTTTTCTTAAACTACACATCACCTGCCTGGGAACTCACAATATCATGGTTCAATATCCAAAAACTAGCTGTACAAAATAAAGCTCTTAGAATAATAACTAACTCCCCCACCCCCCTCCACCTATTCACCATTGACAAATTGAAAAAATTCTCCCTATGGAAACTCATCTAGACATGATAGGTCGTCAATCTCAATATAAATATATCGCTCATCCCCCCCCCAGCATCACACACCACAACAACTACAAGAAGGAAAAAATCACACCAGCTTTAATACAATCTCAGAATTCAAATTTTTGCTTTTTATTTCTACATCCATTGAAGATGGGTATTCAAATAGGTTAACAGTGAATATACAATAATTAAGGTAGACCAAATTGAATGTTATTTTATTCTGGAACTTGTCAGAGCTATCTATGCATTTAAGTTACTCTCTTCTATTTACTAATGAATATTTTAATTATGCATAGTCCTTTTTAATGGCAAGGCTTAAGTGATTTCATCTGCCTTTGTGAAATCTTTCCCCGATTCTCAAAATTTCTACTCCAGGATACTGGTTAGCATCTTCAGATAGAAGAGTACTCTCATTGGAAGTTTACAGTTTTAATGTAATATAAAAAAATATAATCTAAGAGAAACCATTAGAATATACACAAAAAAAAACTAACTTGTTTAGTAAATAAAATTATTAGGCTCCACATTCAATTTTAAATCTCATATGTAACATTACAGTTGCATATATATATATATATATATATATATATATATATATATATATATATATAATATATATATATATATATATATATATATATATATATATATATATATATATATATATATATATATATATATATATATATATATATATTATACACACACACACTCTTACTGTCTCTCCCCCAAACTTTCCTCAATGAGAAGCGGGTGACCTCAAGATATTTTGTCACCACTGCAGGTTGGGCATAAATCTGTATTGAAGTTGCGTCTTATGTTCATTGAGTCAATGCAGTCTAGTAAGAGATTTTAGTAGGGGAATGTCTATTGCTACCAGGAGAGTGCAAGAAGGGAGGATTTGGTTAAAACCAAAGATGTGTTGTGATAAATCAGTTAGGAGAGTGGTTTTGTCTAAATCCATGGTGGGAGTTTGAATAATACTTTGGATATTTATAGAGCAATGACATAGGTCTATATGAGGCTGGGATTGTTAGGTGTTTCTTTGACTTAAGTATAGGGATTGTGTGTTCACGCGCTTTTCCAGTGGTGGGAGAGATAATATGTCATGAAATAGATTGATATATATATAATTGAAACTATTATACAGACGGGGAATGGAATTTTTAGTTCGTACAACCTTTTTTTTTTTTCTTCTAATAAATTATTTGCAGTAACTAAAAAAAATCCATTAGACATTTTTAAAAAAATATATTACATGTATGTATAAGTTCAGGAGGATATTTTCTAATAATCTAGATTTATAAATAAAAAAATATGTTATAATTTTGTTTTGACTTTCAAATAGTAAGGTCCGGAGGATAAAGTTCTTGTTCCTTATAGAGTTTCGGTGGCCATGAGTATAGAAGAAGATGCGAAAAGTCCATACCTGAAGGCGTAAAAACCCTCCTTGCGAGTTGTTCTAGATTATATATTTATTTATTATATGATAATGAAGGTTTTATGGTTGAAGGTAGTTAGTCTTTATTATAATATTAATTTATGTTATTTTTAGTATTTATTATTTATTTGTTTTTCTGGTAGGGTTATATCTTTTTTTTTTATAACTAGTTGACGAAAACTTATATTATGTCCTCTGCTGTATTATTTATTTTATATATTCTAGTATTATTTTTATGATTGATTATTTTTGTTTTTTGTTTGTTTATATATTATATATTTGGTTTTATAATATAATATATGTATTGTATTAGTTTTTTTGATTTATCTATATTTTATCTTTTTATTATTATTTTTTTATTCTATGTTAATTAATTTATATATTTATTATATTTATTATATTATATATATTAGTTATTTTGTAATTTATTATTAATATAGTTATTCGAGTCAGGATTATATTTTGATAATATTTTTTAATATTTTTTTTTTATTATTATTATTATATTTGTTATATATGATCTTAGTGTATATATTTATGGAATTTTACTAAGGCCATATGTTCATTTTCTGAATTTGCTTATATTTTTGATATATTTGTATTATTTTTATTATATTGGTTAGATGTTATTTTAGGTATATATTAATTATTTGATTTATTATTAGATGGTGTGAAAAGGTATATTATCATATATATATAATATTATATTTATATTATTTATTTGGAGTAATGTGTTTTTAGATATATATATATATATATGGTTTATTATATGAGTTATTATTTTATACAAAAGTAGCGTTGGATTTCTTTATTAGTTTATTGATTATTTATTTGGTGAGTTAGTATTATTTAGTATTGTTCTATATATTATAGTTTTTATTATTTATATATTTTTATTATTATTATATTATTTATTTGTGAAGTTTCAAAGAGAAGATGAATAAATCTAATGACACCCATTAGATGTTATAATAAAAATATAAAGACGGTTGCCTGAGAGTAGTGAAAAAAAAGAGATAACATGAACAGTTTTTAAGGAGAGATGGTTGACTTACCAAGGATAGTGAAGTTCTCTTTCTTGCAAGGTATATGCTGCGTTAAGTGTTTAAGAATAGAGAGTGTATAAGGAAAATCTGCGTGAGAGGAGATATTGAGATTTATGAGGTACTTTTAACGCTTGATGAAACTGTTGGATGTGCAGTTGGTAGTGTTAAGAACTCTGTGAAAAGTCTGGTCGTATAACATTAGTATTGTAATTGGAATAGGGTGTGATATGTGAATATGTGGGGTGTTGTGTTATGATTGTGCATGGAAAGGAATAGACGTTTGGGTATGTTGCTAATTACTAAGGAGTTGAAGGTTAATATGGTATTGTAGTGAGAAAGTTGATCGAATGGTAAAATTCTTGCATGTTAGTAGGATGATATGGCGGTGCAATTGATATGAATTTGAACGGACCCGAGATGGTGATGTGATTGTGAATTTTTGAATTGTGCAGACAAAGCGTTGATGGATTGAGATGTTATGGTTCCGTATGATTTGGAGGATAGCAGTAATAGTGAGCTTATATAAGGGTATGGGTTTTTGTGTTGGTTTTGAGGGTAGTGCTTGTTTTTTTTATACAGGATATACTTGTGAGAGATCCTATAGTAGAATTTAGTGTTTGAGTGTTGTATGGTGAAACAATTTATTGTTTTTTGCTTGGTTATTCTTTGTCTGTGAGAGTGCGTGCATAATCGTTCGAATGGTTAAACTGGGTGGAAATGAAGGTGAGTGTAGGCGAATGGTAGAGGATTGGTGTGTGAGCTCAATTATCTTTTACATTAATATAGAGAGGTGATGATGAAAATGAGGGAGATAGGAAGAATTAGAATGTATTTTAGGATTGAGGTGGTAATTTGTCACCAACATGGTCGTATGATTTTAGTTATTGATGAATGACTGATCTCTATATTTGCAGGTTTTAGTGATTATTGATGTTGTGGTTGGGTATGTAGCTTCTGAATTGATACAGAAGTATTTTATTTTTACTATATGTGAATAGATTGAGCGATAGATATGAAATGGGTATTGTTTAATATAATTTCGGCGGATGAGGTTGTCAAGGTTTTTTGGGGGTATTGTGTTATGTCTGTGGTATTCTTATTTTGTATATTTGATGTTGGCGTTTATGTATAAAGAATTAGTGGTGTGGGGCAAGAAGATGTTGTTTAGATGATGGATGTAACTGGAAGAGATTGGAAGGGTTGCCCTATGATTACATTGCGGATGATTTTTGTATTGGTATGGTGAATTGGTCTGAAGAGAGTTGATAGTGATTTGAGTAAGAGTAGATTTGGTTATGGATGTGAGTATATGAGTACTGAGTGTATGATAAGATATGAGGACGTTATTGTGTTTGAGGAGGACAGGTTCTCTCGTTGTGTATTTACGTTTAGATTAGGTGTGCATCTGACCAAGTGTTGTGATTTAATAATATTAGAATATTAGTTTTATCGTGATAAGCGAAAGTATTGATACATATCTGAGTGCTATATCTGGAATAGTTGGTTGAACTGGCAGAAGGTTACTTTGGTGCAATAAATCGTTGTTTTGTGATTGTTAAAGGACTAAGTCTTGAGTGTACTAGGGTCTTAATGAGGGTTTGGAAATATCTATTATCTTTTATCTGGTCTGATTCTTGATAAGCGGAGTGCGAGAGAGAGAGGGGTAGTTTGAGTCTCTATAAAATTGGTTGATGGGAGATATTAGGGCGTGTTCAGGTGTGTGGTAAAGGAATTGATAAATTTATTGAGGAGGTCTATATGTTCGTAAGTAGACAGTTGGTGTGTGTGAGATAAATGGATATAATTGAGGTAGAGTTGACATTGTTGTAGTACGTTTGATGTGTTATTGTTATGTTTATTCCACTGATGATGAGAGTTGTTTTTTGTAATATTTTTTCATCGTTTGTATTGGGTAAAATTTATGATGATGAATGAGCCTAAAAAAAACCTTTTGTAAAGTTATGAGTCATAAATTGGACTCCCTTGGGAGAAGAGATAATGTAAAGTTTGGAGAGGCGAAAGATAAGTGCATAATAGGATGTAATTACGGGTTTGTAAGGGGGATGGTTGTGGTCCACTCCTGGGCTCAAGGATGAACCCACACTGTACGAGATGCGCTCATTAGAGGGTCCGTTTCGCTGTCTCTATGTTATGTCTCTAGGTGTAATTTCTACTTCGACGGTCTCACATTAATAGGTATAAAGGGGGCGCTAAGGCTGGGCTTTCTTTCGAACTTTGTGCGAGTTTCTTTTTTTACGACTTTTGTTTTTTTCCCGTCATTGTACATTGGTGACTTACATTTTGGATATTATCAATAAGATCATCGATAGAGTCCCTCTTTTGGAATATATCCTTTTTTATATAACCATCTTAGTATTATATATCATATTATATTATTTATATTATAATATTTATATAATTTTTATTATATATATTATATTATGAATACATTTTTTCTGTAAGTGTATATTATAAATATAATAGTTTCAATGTGTTTTGTGGTTAGGTGTGTGTTATAATTATATTATTTATAGTTATATTTTTATATAAAATTAATAGTATATTTATAATATTATATATTATATTTATGTTTTTTGTATATAGTGTATATATTAGTTTTTTTTACTCATTAAGTATATATATTATTATTATTGCTTTTTGTGTATTATATGTAGTATCTTCTATATTATATGTAGTATTTGGATGTGGTAATATTTAGTATTGAGTGAGTGTTATATAATGAGTTGTATGATGGTGTTACTCATTGACGTTAATATGTTTTTGAGTAAATATAATTGTTAATTGTTAATATATAAAGATGAACTACGATAAACGCCAGTTAGTACCTAGGTAATTTATATTCATTCTCGGGAGTGGATATTGTATTTAATAATTTAGTCGAAGATTTAGTGTTTTTTAACTGGCTAATTGAAATGGGGTTAGTCGCGACGTGCAGACTCAGTGTAAGGGTAAAAAACATAGTTTGAGTCGATAGAATGGATGTGTGATTGCGTTGCTGGCCTGGGGGGAAGCAGAGAGAGAAGTTGCCGGAAGTGTTGCGGATATTGTGTCGGATAGGCGTTAGAGGATATATAGAGAACATATGCGAAATGCGGAATGTGCGATTTATGCGACGTGGCGAAGCTAGAATATAGGTTGCGGAAGGTGGCGTAATCTGTGGAATCCTGGGCCTAGTCAGAGTGTAGGTGAGAGTGAGAGAATGGGCGACTCTTATGAGAATAAAAAGTGTGTTGGTTCCCCCTTGTCTGGATTAGTATATGAGAATATAATTTTTGTGATGGCTTTATGTAGCTTGATATTGGAGTTTTGTAGTATACTATATATTGATTTGTTAGGGAGTTGGATATATATATCTTTATATTATATATTATTGTAGTAGTGTGTCGGATGATATACTGGCGTTAGTTTATTATCGTGAGTTAGTGTTGTGATAGTAGTTTATGTGTATGTGTTCGTTTTGGTGTTTGGAGAGATTGCAGGTTTGATAGAGTGGTTATGGTAGTGGTTATTGTATAGTAGGTATATATAGAGTATTATGTATTATTTTAGTATTTATTTGTATAGTTTTGTTTAGATAATAGATTAGTTAGTTTTTTTTTGTTGATTATGGTCAGCATAAATACTGTATATGTGATATTAGTATATTGTATATACTATGTTTATATTTAGTATTATTGGTATAATAGTATTGGGGTTGAAGTATTGCTGGTGTGTGTTGGTTGATGTAGGGGTTTATGTATTATTTATGTTGAGTGTCTATGTTGGGTTGCTTAGCATTTCTCCTAAGGATTTGTGTGCCTAGGCTATGTAACTTTACTTATAACATCTTAAAACATGGAATTATATAACTAACATTTTTCTAATTTCAGTAATGAAATTCAATCGATGAAACTAAAAAAAAAATATTTTTAATTTTCCTTAATGATTTATAATACACTCTTTTAAATAATTCTTATATTTATCTAGATCTGGCAAGTCGTACGGTAAATTGACCTTTGAGTCCTGCATGCTTCGATGGAAAATAGAGAACCAAATACTTCTATACATGTATGTCTCGTCGGTATATATAGAGCCATGGATATATTATATTCTAATACTATATATATTTAATATAATATATCTATTTATTTATTATATTTATTATTATTATAGTATTTTTTATAATATGTTTGAAATTATTATTATTATTATGATATTATTATTATTTTTATATTTTATTTCTTATATTATATATTATTTATGATTATATATATTTAATATTTTATTTTATATTTATATTATTATAATTTTTATAATATATTTATATCTATATTAATTTTATAGTTTATATTATATTATTTTATATTGAGTAATTAGGGGGTGTTTTTGCTTATATATAGAGTAGGGTTTATTAGAGAGGTTATCTTTATTATAATTAGAGTAGGTGGGGTTTTTTGGGTCTATTATTATATGTGGTGACTCATGGAGCTGAAAGAGTGCTAATGAATGTAATGTATCGGATACTTTTTTTTAAAATAGTTTTATGTGTTAAATCCATTAAATTTTGTGGTAACCTAACCTAACCTATACCCTAATCCTATCCAAATCCTAATCCTTAACCTATACCAATCCTTTAACCTATACCTTATACCTAACCTTATTACCTAACCTATACCAATATACAACCTAAATTTAACTAACCTTAATATTTTAAACCAAACGCACATATGTGTGCGTGTTCATATATATATTATTTATATATATATAACGTATTATCTATCTAATTATATATTTATACTTATTATATTTTATTTATTCTATTTTATAATATTTTTTTTTGTTTATGTGATTACGTTTTTCTACATTTGAGTTATTTTAGTTCATTTCTTGCCTTATTTTATTATATTTTTTTTATTATTATTTTTATTATTTTTTTATTGGTTGTTATATTGGTCGTTTTTTATATTGTATTATTGGATTATTAGTTGGTTTAGGTGGAGGGCATTAATTTATTATTGATTATTATTATATTAATGAGGTTTAAGTCGTGGTTTTTTTGTTTTTGTTTGTTTGTTGGGAATGTTTTCGTTTATTGTTTGTTTTTGTTTTGTGTATTTATTTATTATTGATTTTATTTTAGTATATATAAGTGAGTATGATTGGTATTATTTGGACCGTGTGTGTGCGCGCGGCTGCGCTGTGTGTGTCATAGTGTGATAGTTGGTTGTTGTGTTTGTTTTCTTGTGGTGTATGAGTCTGTTAGTGGATTATGTCGGTGTGTTGGTGTTTAGTTTTATTTCGTGTGTTTCTGGTTAAAAAGTTAGGAGAAAGTACAGCTGCGTTACTGGAAAAATTATATATTTTTGTATTTTGGAGTCTTTGAATATATAATTGACTTTATAATAAAAGCTATATCCTTTCCTCTTTTGCATTCCATTAAAAAACAGATTCAAAACAACGATTTTTAGAATATTTGAGCTAATAAAGTTAAGAAAAAAAATTACTTTTTCCTTCGATTATTCGTAAGGAAGGAAAAGATTATTAAAATTTAACAAATTTTTAATTTTGCGGCTTTCTTTGGAATGAAAAAGTGATCTAAAAAATTTTGTTTGGATGTTTTTCAAAAAATTTTCGCTTATCGTAATTATAATTGTAGATGGAATAAATTTCAATATTTACTAATTATTTTTAAATACATAAGTGTTTTAATGTGTTTCAAACAAAACTTAACAAATACAGATTAAAAAAAAAATAATATTTAGCATGGCTTATTAAGTTTTTTGAAGACACTTAAAAATCAAAAAACTATGAATTATTTTTTGCTTATAACCTTCTAAAGAATTTTTATGTGCAGATGGACAATTATTTTATTACATTTTTCTTTGATTTTATTGAAATAAAGGTTGGTGAAGAGCTTATTTTCTTTAGAAAGGATTGGTGTCTTTTGCGTTTGTATAATGTTTGCTGTGTATGAAATTATGTGTCGGTTACAATTTCCCTTAGAAACGTGAATTTTAATTTGATTTAAAAAAATAAAATATATTTATTAATATCATGTAGAGTATTCATTTCCTGAAAGTTGACAAATATTGAGCTACTATTGAAGTAGAACGATTCAGAGAAGATGTTGATTATTTAAAGGTAAAGGTTGTATTATTAATAATAATATAGGGTCGTGATATAGCCTTAACATCGGCACCACTTAATTCCCACTTGTAGCAAAGCACACCACAAATGTTCTCATTAACGTCTGAGTGCGACGAAGCTACAGATAATAAAGAATTGCTCACATTCTCTCGCTGCAACCCAGTCTCGAACCTGGATCTCCTCGCTTGCTAGGCGAGTGCTCTACCACTGAGCTAGGAGGGATTAGCATTTAGGTGGCGTTATGGACCATAGTGTAATAAAATGGCCACTGCGGAAGGAGTCCAGTTCAGGACAATCAATGTAAAAGTGGTGACATTAGGAATTTGGGGAGGATCCCGTGACAACGTAGGGGCTGTGAGTGATATTTGTTGTGGCCAATCCGGAGGCGTGCTAGATTCATCTCTTGCAAATGATTTAGTCGTTGATAATGAAATGATAAACAAGAAAAAATTGAAACTGTTATTGGAAAGATGAATGAAGTTTTGAGAAAGTGAGTAAACAAGTGGTTTGGGTTATAGCATTTTCAGAAGAGATTTTGCTCATAGCTTTGAAGTTAAACATTTAATTTGTTTTCATTTAAAATATGAAATGAAAGTGCAGCAATTTTTTCGACAACATTTCTTTTAATTATTTGGAACGAAATATTAAATATATAAATATAAAAAAAAATTAAGAAAATCACAAAAAAGAAATTAGAAAACTTTAAATTTTGAATGAGTGCCTGAAGCTTCGTTTCTGGAAGTAGTCGAGTCATATGAAGAAAATTTCATAATTTTCTTCGTCTGATAACAAATGGTTCAAAATCCCCTTCTATTAAATTCGCTCTTTTTGTGAAAGGAGTTGAGAAGTTTAAAAACTTATCAACCATCAAAACACCACCCTGCAGCCATACGGGATATGTTTAAATATGGATATATATATATATATATATATATATATATATATATATATATATATATATATATATATATATATATATATATATATATTTCTATTTACTATATATATATATATATATATATATATATATATACATATATATATATATATATATATATATATATATATAACTCTTTATATATATATATATATATAATATATATATATAACTATCTTATATATATATATATATATATATATATATATATATATATATATATATAACAACTCTCAGGAAATCTTTGCTATACTCCACATCCAAATATATATTTCTATTTCCTATTTCTCCCAGAAAGGATTCTTCATCCTGTCAGCCGCGCAAGCCTCTTTCTCGTCCCTCTCCTGCACTGTTCCTCTTCTCTTCAGCTCTCATATTTGGTAGCTGACATCTTTCAGAGAGTCCTCCACCGATTCCACCCATCTCTTCTTCGGTCTTTCCCTTGGTCTTCTACCCTCTGGGTGTCATCCCCATCTTCTTTTCGGCATTCTCTCCTGCTCCATCCTCTCCAGATGTCCCCACCATCTCAATCTCCCCACATCCATCTTCAGTGTCATCTTCTTCACCCCTATATCTTCTCTAATAACTTCATTCCTTATTCTGTCTCCTACTACACTTTCCAATCATAGTTCTTAATATCCTCATCTCCGCCGCTTGTATTCCATCTCTTCTCTTCTCGTTGTTGTCCGTGTTTCCGCTCCGTACAGCGGAGTCAGTATAATGTTAAAAATCACTTTTTAACCTCTATTCCAATGTTTCTGTCTTTCATCATGGGGTATACCTCTTTCATACTAACCCATACTTTTCCATTCTTCGCATAATCTCTTCTCCACTTCCCTCCCCTTCTGTTAAACATCCTCCAAGATAATTGCAGGTTTTTACCGCCTTCACCTCCTCCTCTCTCACCATCCATCCTCATCCCCTCCTCATTTCCTCCGGTTACTGTTAATATCTCTGTCTTCTGTATGTTCATCTTCATCCCTGCTTCCTCCAACTCCTCCGCAAACAACTCCACCACCTCTCGAATCGCCTCCTCTCTCTCTCGCTCCAACATGCCAGATCGTCCGCATATGCCATTATGTCCCCTTCAAATTCTCCCAGTCTCTCTTTCACTTTCCTTATCACCACGTCTAAATATAATATAAACAGCAGTGGTGATAAAACACTTCCCTGCTTCACTCATGTTTTCACCTCAAACCATCTGTCGTTCTCACTCAGTTCTAACATTACAGCTGCATTTGTCATACATACTCTATAGCCTTCTTTAATCTACCCTTCATTCCATAATTCCTCTCCATCACAGCTCTCCAGAGCTTTTTCCTTGGCACCGAATCGAATGCCTTTTGCAGATCGATGAATAAAGGCTACAAAGAATCTCTTGCCATATTCCAAGCATCTTCTCCGAGACCATTCTCAGTGTGAATAAGGGTCCAGGCGTTCCTTTTCCCCTTCTACACCCGTACTAGTTCTTCTCCAGTCTCGCTCTGCACCTTCTCTCTCAACCTCCTCTCCAATATTCTTTCGTATATTTTCGTCAGATGGTCCATCAGTGAGATACCCCTATAATTATTACAGCTTCCAGCATCTCCTTTACCTTTATATATCGGTATTATTATTGCTTTGCCCCACCTTTCCCTCTCTCCAACACTTGTTCATCAAACTGATGATTCTCCCTTTCAGCTCCTCTCCTCCCTCTTTCCACTGCTCTCCAACCTCTGTTCTGGAGCTTTACCCTTCTTCATCCTTTTTATTGCCTCTTCATATTCCTCCACCGTTATCTCTCCGCCTTCATCCTCCTCTTCCTCCTCCCTCATCTGATCTGCAGCTTCTTCCTCTTGTTCTCTGTATTCTACATTTAGCAGATCTTCATAGTATTCGGTCTATCTATCATTTCTTTCTTCCGGTCTCATAAGAATCTCTCCGTTTCTATCTTTTATAATTCTAGTTACACTTTTTGGTTTTCTATACGCCTTCGCCATCTTAAATAGCTTTTTCTTCCCTTCGCCCACATCTCTCGTTATTTCTCCTGCCATTCTCTGTCTCCATCTTTTTGCCCTCCTCTTTATTCTCTCTGCCTCATTCCTTGCCTGTACATATTCCTCCCTTGCTGCCGCTGTTCTTCTTTTCAACCACTTCCTCATTTTCTCTGGGGTTTTTAATTGCTTTTTCACTTCTTCGTTCCAACATAGTGTGTCTCTTCCTAGTACCTCCTACCCATCTTTTACCAAGAGTTTTCTCTGCCACTTCCTTGATGACATCCTGCAAGTCTTCATTTTCTTCTCCATTTCTTAGGGTTTCCTGCATTTCCCGTTCATAATTTCGTCTCGTTTCTTATATATATATATATATATATATATATATATATATATATATATATATATATATATATATATATATATATATATATATATATATATATATATATATATATATATATATATATATATATATATATATATATATATATATATATATATATATTTCCCCAAAACATAGATCGTTTTCGTTTTTGTTATTTATGCTTACGCTCTAAAAGAAATGCTTACACAGTTTTACCACGAATTTCGTGCATAAACGACCTCGATTTCGTATTAGGGTTACTTTTGTTTACAAACAATTGCAATCAGCTGTTGTGATGAAGCACGTGGATTTGGAATAAACAGAAATAAAAAAAAATCAACAAATGGTTTATATTACAAATAATTGATCAACTATTGTGATGGAGTTTATCGATTTGGAAGAAATTGGATTTAAAGCTAATTTTTTTGGATGAAACATTCATCAATTCAGACGGGCCTACCACGCCGCCATCCTGTTTGTATACACTTTTTCGTAAAAACGTGCTAAATTCGGCAAGCACGGGAAATAGAAACCTTACAGAATTAAGGAAATTCCTTACATTTGGTGAGCGTTTTTTACGATTTTGTTTTAGTTTGATAAAAACTAACGCAAACTCGAGCATATTTTACGTTTCGTAAGCACAAAAGCAAAAACGAAAATGGCTTTATCCTGTATTTTCATGAATATCACATATTCATGAATCGTGAGAATGCATCCATATTATGAACAAAACTTATTAGCATTTATCATTTTTCATTATATATTTCTTTTATATACCCAAAAGCTTATTCCATTTTATGTTTGTAGGTTTTTGGGTTCCCAATCATATTTCAGTTGTATCTCAAATTCTCAATTATATACAAGTTGGGATAAAAATCCAAATTTCAGTCCAAGTCTGGACTTGTGTTGTTGATGCAAATAAATTTAGTTTTTTGGTGTTTCATCAATCCACAAAACGACACACTGACAGTGACATGGACATACAGAAATTTTTGGTAAAAAAATGTAAGTTTTTATCTTTTTATTTCTTTTGGTATCATTTTTACTTTGTGAAATATTTATTTTCTTACTGTTCGATCATTTCAACGTTTTCAAATATTACAAAAAATAGTATAAGTTAAGAAAAATTTAATATTTTTGAGGTTCATAAGAGATTATTATTAAGAGATTACTATACAGAACTTAAAATTATTTTTATACTTACATTAAATGAGAAATAAAAAATTAAACTAGTTGGAAAGTGATAAGTAAGGAATATTGCCAAAGGGTGCTGCTGAAGTTTCCAGCATTTTAATATTTTTATTAATTATTAATTTTGAGTTTTATTATATATATATATATATATATATATATATATATATATATATATATATATATATATATATATATATATATATCCTATATATTTTTATATATATATATATATATATATATATATATATATATATATATATATATATATATATATATATATATATATATATATAAAATATATATATATATATATATATATATATATATATATATATATATATATATATATATATATATATATATATATATATATATATATATATATATATATATATATATATATATATATATATATATATATGGTGAAAGCCTACACAAGTAATGATTGAAGACTTAAAATTGTTAGTTCACCAACTACACCAGCAACGATATAGGCCACTGGATCTTTAAGTTATCTCTTTAGTAATAAGAAACGTTCAGTTTCTTAATTATCTCTTTAGTAAGGAGCAGAACCCAAGTTCTGCAGTAAAATTATTTCTTTAATAAATGCAGAACCGAAATTCTGCTTGCGAAACTCAAATTTTCCAAGTTATTTCTTTAATGAGAGGAAACACAAAGTTTCCGATCGGTTATCTCTTTTTTATTGAGTAACACAAGGCTACTATAAGGATTATAAAATCCAAAATATTTTATAATTTATTCAACAAAAGATAGTAACAAGTTACCCTTTTATTAAGATACTCTTCCTCGTAAACTTCAGAGACAGTCTTGGGCTTTGCCTAGCGTTTACCAGCCTTGCTCAAATCTTTTTTTTTGAAGCTTTCGTAAATCAAGATTTCACACTTTCTTGAGATTTGAATTTTCTTTTAACTTTGAGGTTCTTTTCTTCTTGCTAGTGAGTCAGGAGCAAGTGAGAGAGAATGATTGAGTGAGTATCTCAATAAGGCAGGGAAGCCTTTATATACAATTTTCTTTGTACTTATGTTAAAATTCTTTCTTACATAAATATTGACACAAATACTGACGTAAATACAACTTTTACAAATAATTATGTTTTTAAGATATAATTTAGGATATATATATATACTGTTATATATAATATATATAATATATATATATATTATATATATATATATATATATATTTAATATAATGTTTGATTTTTATTTATATATATATATATATATAATATATATATATATATAATATATATAATAATATTTAAATATTAACTAAGAGATATTTATAAATTGTATATATATAAAATATATATATATATATATATATATATATATATATATATTATACAGGTATATATATATATATAATATAATAGATATAGATATATATATAATTATATATAATATTATATATATAATATATGTGAGGGACAGGATTTCTCCTTGCTTCACAATAATTATGTACACCTCTCATAGTAGTCTGTATATCAAATTTTACTATCAATTTTATATATGAAAAATATTAACAACCTTTTTGTATGGCACTATTTTTTGTGAGAAGTGAAAGTCACTGGACGGTGACGCTCAAGGAGAATGCCTGGCATCCGGGAAAAAAATAAGTCAGTAAGATCTCAAGTCATAAGAAGAGAGGTCGCATTGAGTGTCAGCTTGTTGAAAGGCCGGAAATTTGTGTTTTGATTATAAAATTATGCTGTTAACCTTCACCAATATTATTAATAACTGTGAACTGACCCATTGTGTTGTTCTTAACATTGATACCATTACTTACTATTCGATTTACTTAATTTTAAAAATAAAGATAAGAAGTAATTATTCCTTTTCATTACCACTGTATTAACTTCTCAAGGGTTGATACAAAAGAAATGGTAACCCTTTCAGGAGTGACATTGAACTCCCCTACCTAACTGATGTGAAGAGTGTCAAACAGTGACATTTAATTCAAACAGTTGCCATAATAGGACAGATGAAGTTGAAACAAACAACAAAAACCACTAAAAACAAAAATTCTAATCAGTAAAGTGTAAAAAAAGTGAGCCGTCAAAACACAACACAAAAAAAAAAAAAAAAAAAAAAAAAAAAAAGAAAAAGCAGTGAAACAAGAAACCCTATCACAATAGGCATAAAAACTTTCCCCTAAAAAAAAAAAAAAAAAAAAAAAAAAAAAAAAAAAAAAACAAAAAAAAAAAAAACTTAAAAAAAGAAACCCCCAGAGATCAAAAGAAGAGAAACAACATAGCTATTGTATGACTCGGTCTCAATCATCAAGACCCCATCACACTCCCCCAGAAGTCCCCCCAACCGAAGGAGTAAATGAAGAAAGTAACTCATCACAGTACGAAACGGAGTCTGAAGGCGAAACCCAAGAAGAGCCTGAAGCAACAAACATGGTGAGAAGCCACCTTTCCCCCACTTTCTTAGGGAGAAAAAGAAGAAAGAAGAATCTCCCCCTCAATGCTATCCCCCCCTTCAACGAATTTGATGCTTTAGAGTGGATTCGGCAGACGACAATGATCTTTAACCTTAATGAAATCATCAATCCGAGGGAGAGGGTGAGGCTACTGGCATCTAAAAATTACCCAGCAAGATTACAAATTCGTTGAAACTTCCCTTAAAAGATAGATTGTTATACGTAGAATTTAGTAAAAGTTCAATAGGAGAAACTCTATGGCACCATCCGCTAAGAATGCAGAAGAAAGAAGTCTGTCGATCAGGATGAGAGGAGGAGAGCTCCCATTCCGATTATTCAGTGAAATAAAAGAAATGCTCCGATTATCCACTTTCGATTCAATAACGAATAACGATGCCAAATTCATATAGAAACTACTTTACTCTACAATTGCCTCAGCATTACAGCATCATCCCTCCATGACAAAACAGAGACAGAACCATGATTTTGAGAATTAATTGCGAATCGCGACGACATTTTTAATAAAATTCTTCTCCCAAAGCGAGTGCTCGCAACCCCCACGGGGGGGAAGCGAATGGCAACCTGTAAACGCCGTACCGACCAGCAGAAGAGAAAGTCACCAAGCCACCTAAAAGAGAGAGACCTCAGCACAAGAGAGAGAAATAGCGAACTGATAATCTTCTCATGAAAAAGATCAGCTAGAGGAAATGAGGTTCACTACGCAAAGAGCTAAGATAGGAGACTAACGCGAAGACGGCTCGTGTCCAGAATAGCGAAGGAAATTCCCACCACCCCAATCAATTGATCAAGAATTCAGAGGAAGAAATTTACAACCGATCAACTCTATCACAACGTTGCAGACTGCGGCCCGTAGTACAGACAGGATCTTGAGTAGTGTCCTTGTGAGTGAAATTCTTGCCAAGAACATCACCTCTACGTGTGCACGCAGAAATATTGTCCCAATGTACGGCCTTAATTTCGACAAAACCCGGCAAAAATTCCCACACCACCGACACGAAAACAAGAACTCAACATGGCGAACCAAAAAATGGAAAGGCTGTACGCGTGGAGGCGACTCCCGGGCCAGGATGGGGGTGAATAATATGGGGCCGGAACGACGCTTTTTGTGAGTAGAAATCCTTGTGAATGTTTCCGCGGCACAATTTATTGTATGAAGAAGTCTAATTTGCGCGAGAGAAAAATTTACTTGTTAACTGATAGTAGAAGACATTATTATTAAATGGGATAAATCATAAGTAATCAGTAGAAAGTGTATGAAATCCGTAACATTAATGAGATATAGAAAATGTTATGGAAAGAATCTTTGGGAACTGACAGATGTTTTTATAGATACAGATATTTGGTAATAGGAGTAACGAAAACGATACTAAAAAAATATGGCTTCGGACCCGACTTAATCAGTTATGTAATAACAATTGACGTGTGGGTTGTAGTTATTACATATAATGAGATAAATACGAGAAGGTTAAAATTATATTAGAGAGTGAATAAGTTTGAGATAGCTAATATAGATACATTGTAAGTAAATATGATCAAAGAGCAGGGGGGGAGATTCCTAGGTGAGTCACCCTTTCTCTCCCATACAGAGAAGTCTGCTGACGTCACTGAGATCGGTGATAGAGATGTAGAATCATTCTTCAACTTTGTAAATTGTAAGCTCAACGGCATGTTGAGTGTTAATATCAATGGATGGAGAAAAATATTACATAATAATAATGAGAGATTGTAAGAACTATCATACAAGCGGAAAGTGGATCATGACTATAGTTCTTATAATAGTATGCATTTAAAATATATAAACGCTGATGACTTTTTGAAAAGCAATAGCTTTGTGAATGGGAGTCGACTGCCCCCCCGGCGGAGGTCAACCTTATCCCACTACCCCAGTCACTGGAGAGAAGACGGAATGGGAGGCATGTACTGACATTGTGAATCTCATAGCTTATATGATTAAAAAATAATGATAAAAAATGAATGTGTAATTAAATGAAGAGGTCGAAGAATCCCTTTCATGAAGGAATGAATTGTATTAGTTTTAGGGATGAGGGAGGTTCTTTTTCTTCCAGATAACGCATGAGGAATCATTAATTTAAGAAATATATGATGTATGACTTGTCTTGATAATTGCTGTGGTTGGAAGTCTCTGGCAACTCACAAAATCGATTACAGCTGTTAAAGAAGTAGTTTTGATTAATTAATTGTATATTACATTTCGGAACGCAAACTATACAAGGAACTCTATTTACTAGACTGTGAGAGTTGCCCGACCTTTAATGTCTTCTGAATGTTGGATTAAAGGCAGGAGCCCCGATTGGATGTTCTAGTGGCGCAACCGGAGGCTGTATCCATAATTTATAAAAAAATTAATAACTGAAAATCTGACTGGGTTAGGCAAGACCTTTATGACTTACCTCCCTACGCTGGTGCCGATTAAATTCAACGCCTAGGTATGCTCTTTCGCAAAAAACACGGGGTTCATTATTGCACTTTTAGTTGCCATTACCTCGCTAGAAGCAACCAGAAACCGTAGTAGTTGCTCTCAATGATGAAGCGTGTTCTTATTATTTCCAACATGTCGAGTATTCTGATCTTTGCCCTTTGAACCGCTGGTCTCTGTAGAAAGTTAACCGCTTTGCTGAGAATATGAATTAAGATTGAAAGATTGTAATAAGAAATACCAATCTTTCATAAAATCCCTATTAAAGCACTAATTTAAATTTAAAGAGATGATCAGCATCAAAAGATGGTCCATTTAGTATGTACTAGGTACAAGGAAGCAAGGAGGCGTGGTTATTTTTTGAACAGCTGTTAATTCCTTTGCCGCTCATTCACAACTTGATAGTAATGAAATATGGAGAGGGGGAGGGGGGAGTAAAGATTGTACTATTGGGAAGGGGTGGTTGAAGGGGTTAGAAGATTGCACATGTTGATGAGGGGGAGGATAGAGAAGAGTTGCCCTTTAAAAAGAGTTAGATTTTAATGCGATTTAGCGGACGTAACTATCCGGTATAATACCATGTGAGATAATGTTTAGATGGACTGCGCCGATTACAATTGAGGAGTAGGATAGCATAAGCGTCCACATCTTTTTGAGAATAAGCAAAGGATGAAACAAATAAATTATATGTGACGCGAGGGGTCGATACTGTCAGGCGTGTAGCGAGCAATGCTCATAATTGTAGGAGTTTCCCAACTAAAGTTTTTGCCAAAGTCGGACGGGCAGAGTTCGTATAGTGTTGGACTTAAGGTTATTGAAACCAAAAGTCCTCTACTGACAATTATTAACTCTGCCTAAGAATTAAAGAAATCCTTACTGCAATTGCAACATGCAGATGATAAACAACAGGCTAGACGTTCGGCAAGCTTACTATAACGTGCCGAATCAGCGAAGGAAGAAACAAAAGAAATATTTCACCCATTACTTGTCTTTGCGTAACATAACAGTGTCATCGTAGACAATAATAAGATACAAGGAGCATAAGTGTTCAATTCTCCACGTGCCTTCAAGACAATATAACATGTCAATCTTAGCTGAGAATTAAGGAATGTTCTCCTTGCTCTCTATTTAGATACATGTCTCCTAAATGCCACGCAATGTGAATCGTTGGCAAAGGAAGCATGTTGCACACTTGATAATGGAGAAAGTTCAGAGCCCTTAAGTTATACGAACAATTCGTATATGAATCAAACCCATAGGTGAACTTGCAGTCGGACCGCACGAATCTATCATTTCTTTATTTCAAAACTAATAAAAAAAAGGGCGTTAGGCCTAGCAAAGAAAAGATCAATGCAGTTGGTGGATAGTTGCGTAAGCAACAAGCTGATCAAAACAGAACCTCTAGGGACTTATCTTTCTCGTCTATAGTAACTTCTGCCGATATGTGAAACATAGGTCGGAGCGGCCGCGAACAATTTGTTAGCAACCCTAACACAAAAAAAATGTTGAAGGAAAACCCAGGCGCGTCCAATGAATTAGGATTTCCTGAGGGAGTAGAGATAGCTCGAGCGAGCATTCAAAGAAGCAAGAGCGGGCTATGGTGTATGCTGCCAACCCTATGTGCGTCTCCCTGAATTGATTAAAAACTGAGTTACTATTATACACGAAGGTAAGCGAGGTAAGCGAGCTTACTATAGCCAGCGCACTGATATGGAGAGAAGAAATAATCATACTACAGTATTTTCGCCATCATTTACCAAAGTCTTATAACTTACTGAGGTGTTAAGTGAGGCTTAACTTAACACGAAACATGAGTTAAGGAACCCTCATAATTCATGCGTCATTAATAAACAGCAATGTACAAAAATAACGCTTAATTTAATTGTAGCCACATTATCAGAAAAAGTCAGTAATGTACCAAGCAAACATGTGAGCCTATCACAGTTTATAAGAAAAAGTCGACCAATGAATCATGTAAAAGAAGTTCATAAAGATTAGGTGGCACGAAATATATAAGTTAATTAAACACCATTGACAAAATTTGACATTGAGTTTAAATTAGGTCTCTAAGGGCTTAATATAATAACACTCTGGCACGGATAATATTTACCTATGATGGTAACGTTCCATAACGAGAGAGATATAAGATGTATAGACGCATAAGGATTGTCATAGGTGAATTAGGCTTGTTATATGAAGCATGGAGTTGATGGCGTGTCTCAAACAAAATACAACCTTGAGAGATCGAGTTAACAACTGGAGGAGAGTTAGTGGATTGGAATATCGCTGCACACTTCCGGTTACGGAGGGTTAAAGCCCCTTTAAATCGGACCTTAAAGAAACAATAACTTACTGGTGCAGTGAATGGATAATAATAAAAATAATAAAATAATAATAGAGAAGAATAATGGAAATAAATAATAAATAATACAGGATACATAAAATAATAATAAGAAATAAGTAATAATATGAATAACTGATAAAATAAAATAAATAATAGAATAATAATAATGAAAAGCGATAGATGGTCGTGACGTGAGCCAAAGAATAGGTGAAGCGTAAGATAGTTAGTCAATAAATGAAGAATAGCATAATAATCTAAAAAAAATCAGTAAAAAGCGCATCTGAGCTACCCCGTGTAGTATCCCATCCATAGTAAAGTAGTAGTAGTGAGTAATACAGTAAGTAGTGGCAAGATTACGTACGATGAGGATGAGAAACGCGCAATAGTAGTAGCGGAGTAGGTAGGTAGTAGGTGGAGTTAGGTAGTAGTAGTAGTAATAATAATAATATTAATTAATAAATAATAGTAAAAGCGAAAATTAGTTATAGGTAAAGTGATAGTCAGATATTTAATCGAGGTCATCGTAGTTAGAAAATCAATTCATACGACAATTAAATAGTACAATATCATACGTTCATCCATTAATACATATTAATATATAATTTATCAATATGTAATAATAGTACATAATACTAATGAAGGGGTCAATATACTATTTTAATAATTATATCTTTTACCTATATAAATACTAAATACATATGTTAGATATATTATTCAATAAAATATAAAGCTGTAATCTCACAGCGTAATGATTTCATAATGAAATAATTAATAATTGAATTCATTTAGAAATTCATAATTTACATTGATTTGAATATTTTAATTAATTCAATATAATAATAATAGAATAAATAATAAATAGTAAAAATAATTAAGCACTGTTGAGTAGTAATGAGAAACATAATAATAAATACATAATTAGATGTCGACATTAATAAGTGAAGTGTGATAGACTGAATAAATTAAACTGAGAATAAAAGTAAAGAGAGGCGAGTTAAAGCATCTTTTAGGAATTCTTATTTACTTATAAAGGTAAGTAGCAGTTTACTCCGATAAGGAATAATTATCTATATCATTAATAATATATAGCGATCGACTATGTAGGTCGTGATAGGCCGTGCTTTGCATAGATTAATGCTTTAATGATTTTGTAATATCGAGAAATGAGCTTGATAACTACTACGTAAAAAGGGTTAAATGGACAATGTATAAGAAAATTTCAGGGATGGTGTAGATTTCACGTAAGAAATAGCTACTAAGAACTAGGAGACTGATGGTTATACACACGGACTCGTGAATAATTACGGCTGAAAAACTAATAGTCGGAATGAAGGCCTAGCTACAACTCTCACTCCACATCTGGGGCGAGCAGCTGAGTGCTTTGGCGGTGACATCTCTTTTACGGCACAGCTATTAATAGTTTCAGTACCTTAAAAAAAATCGGTGGATGATTCTAAGTGTAGTAGAGAGATAGCAATAATACAAAAATTCATCTGTTGTTGAATCTCAACACGAAGGACTGTTTGATCATATCTTTGAAGACGGACTTTATGCCTACTACGCACTATGATGAGCCAGTATGTATGAGTAAAAGAAATTATATACAGATTTGTGGAGTAGTAACTATACAGAAAAAAAAAGTATCTCGATAGAAGGGAATAATTCACGAACTTCGCGCAGATTTTTTAAGGAAGTTCTCGGAGAAGTTGACACAGCTCCATGGAACTTATGTAAAGTTTCCGTATTATAGATAAGTATAATATATATAATAGAAAATATATATATAAATATATAATATAAGATATATAATATATATATATATAGATAGATAGATATATACTATATATATATATATTTATATATATATATATATATAGATAATATATATATATAGATATAGAGATAATAAATTAAAATGTATATATATAAGTATATAATGATAAAAATAGAAGAAAAATAATAATAAAAAGAGTAATATGTTTCTTTAAGCAGTGACGTACCACAATATATTATATAGGTAAAATAAACGTAATACCACTACATATAATATATATATATATAACAATAAATCATTAAAAGTATACTACTATAATAATATATATCATATTAAATCATATCCTATAACATAACCTACATAATACAATACCTCCACTATACCAACTAGATATAAATAATATAGAATAAATTAAAATATACATATATATTAAATAATATATATAATATAATATATACTATAAATGAGTAGAGAATAAGCTCAGTAAATATATACTCATAATATAATTTGTTTGTAATCAGAGAATAAATATAATATATATCAGATGGCGTAGCCTAGATGTTTGCACATGGTAGCCAGAAGCCTTATAAAGATTATATATATATATATATATATAATATATATATATATATATATATATATATATATATAACTAAACCTACTCATACTATATCATATAACACGATACACCTATATTCATAAGAGTATAAATATATAATATATATAATATATAATATTATAGAGAAAAAGATAATATATAATATATATAATATATATAAATATAATATATATATATAAATATAAATACTATATATATATAATTATATATATAATATAATAGTAATATATAAATATAGATAATAATAATATAATATATATTGAAAGATATATAGAATTATTTTTTTTATTAATATAATATAATATACTAATATATATATATTAATATAATATAAGTAAATAGATATATATATATATATATAATATATATAATAAATGATAATATAACTATATATAACTATATATATATATATATTTACCTGTTTTACGTGGATTTTGCTTTAATAAAAACACTGGTTAATATGTTACTTGTATTGAAGCTTCAGTTTTCATCTCTTTTGTAAGAACGTACCGTATTGCCTTCATCATACAGAATTTTTTTAAAATTAAAACATGGCAGCAAATATAACTTCTGTCTAAGAACACAATAATCTCTAATATTTACCATATTTTTTTATTGGACACATTTCATGACAGAAACTCCGGATTTACCATTTTTGCCTTATATAATTATCTGGAAAATTTTGTTAGGCCTTCCACATTTTTTAGTTTGCATTTGTCTTCATAACTAGATTTCTAAAGTTTGTTTCTAGCAAATAATCAACACAAGCGAAAACCTTATTCATAATATAATAACAAAAATAATATCTAAAAATCATATAACACAAAACGATCTAATGAATAATTCATAAACGGAAGAGGAACCAAAGAAAAAATTCACATGCACAATTTCAAAATAGTTGAAAATGCGACTGATTTTTAACATGCAACAATATAACCAAAATATTCTCTCTCTCCTCTCTCTCTCTCATCTCTCGTATCATATATATATATATATATATTATATTATAATATATATATATATATACTCAATACTTGAAATAATTGAGGTATTCACGTCCTCGGACCTAGAATATTAGGTAATAAGCCGTATATAATAAGGCACCTAAAAATAAATGGCCGCCCACAATATACGTAATAAGAAATACTACTAGTACCATAGTAACTATAATAAAGGAAAGGTGACAATATATAATATGTAAATTACTATAATAAATATAACTTTATTCATAAAATAGATAAATATTCTATGTATATATATATATATATAATTATAATATAGTTATATTATTGAATATGATATATAATAATATAAACTATTATAAGATATATATATATATTTAAAGTATATTAATAATATATATTAATAATAATATTAAGATAATATATTATAATATTAAGAATAATATATATTAATTATATATTATAATAATATAATATTATATATATAATATATGAAAAATAAATTATAATATAAGTAATAAGTAATAATATTAATATATATAATATAGTGAATAATATAAATATATATATATAGTTATAATTAATATAATATTATAAATTAATTGAAAATTGCAAGTAGAAACGAGTTTTTTTGCAAAAGAAAAATGTATTAATGAAAACAAGACCTATTATAATGGCAAAAGCCATCTTAATTAGACGACGGCCACACAAAATGAGTAACGGACGAGCTTGAGAGCGACCAAGGCAGGCTTTGCCGTCCCTGGCTAATAATACAATATTGAAGATATAAACGACTACAATACTTAAATGTTCAGGTTTCGCCTATGTAGAGTACGGAATAGCTAAGAGGTATAGGGAGACAACAGAGTAAGCTAGCCGCCTATACCTTGATATTTTTCTGCTCAAGAGGTCATTATCATAGTAATTTCTTATGGTTTGATCCAGTAATCATGATATTAACATACTCCTCTCTCATATATTTTATATGTTGTTTTCCTTTTAATTATTAATTTGTTCTTAAAAAATGAAGATAGGCAATGCACTGACCAGCCTATCACTAACTTACGCACACTGACTAGGGCATTGTAGGGTACTAAAATAATATAAAAGTATAAAAATACGGTTAATATAGTATATAGATATAGGCCATACCTAAAATATAAAAACTATAGAATAATATATACCAATATAACTACCTATATAATAATATACTGTACCTATCATTAATAGACTAGAAATAAGTAATAATAATACACTAAACATGTATACACATAAACATAACTCTTAAATACTAGATTAGAAGATAGAGAAGGTGTACAAGATTTATAAACTTCAAAATTCAAAATGTTTAATAAAATAATTAAAAATATTAAAATGCTGGAAGAATATCTACTACTTTTCCTTTATAGCTATTACAAAAAGAAGATCACCTGGTGAAAGCGGAACAAAGAGGATATAGGACGAAAAAGGAAAAAACTTGCCAGAGACCTCAGAAGTCACTGATGAAGTGCTTTTACAACCTGAATTTTCCTCCGCTTCATTCACGGAAAATTTTGCTGAGAATGACATTCGAAAATGGGTAGGAATAGTTGCTCAAACGACGATAGATCCAAAAGTTGAATTATTAAAACGCTTTTGGAAACCTCCACGAAGTTATAACTTCTCTGCAGAGGCAAAACATCTTAAAAGGAAATTTCGATTTGAGTGGCTAGAAACTTTCTCTCCGTAGCTTGCAATTAAAGCAATTAAAGGGTTCGTTTTGTCTGCAGTATGTTCTGTAACCTCCTACAACGGTGGAAAGCTCTTTCGCTGTTCGGGCCTTTAATCGTTACAAATATATGCATGAACATAGCAAAAAACACATGGAAAGTCGGTGACATTTGGCGACTGCCAAAGCTGCTAAATCAATCATGGAAGGCGTCCCCATTGATATTCAGCTGCAGACAGCACATCAAAAAGAAAATAAAAGTAATATTACAGCAATTTTGATGACCATAATTTTCTGCGGCACCCATGAATTACCTTTAACAGGTAAAGCCCTCCATGAGGGAATTTTTGAAGATCTGATTAAACTGAGAATGCAAAGTGGTGATGTGGAATTGGCAGAACATATTCAATGACAGAAGAATGCCGTCTGGACGTCTCCGATGATTCAAAATGAACTTATCAATTTGTGTGGAATTATCATTAAAAAAAAAACAATGATTGTTTCGGATGCAAAAATATTTGGTGTGTACTCCATATTGGCCGACGAAACTGTGGATTTGTCAAGCAAAGAACAATTATCTATAGGATTAAGGTTTTTCGATCTTGAAAAAATTCTCGCCTGCTCTTTTCAGGATGCTCAGAAATTTCATTAAGAACTAATTCTTCTAAATCAACGGTCCTAGTAAATCGGGGTCTGCCTGCATTAGTGTGCTCTTTGGACTGCAAATACCCTGTTTCAGACAGGCGTTGATGAATAGTGGCAAAAAACCCTTGTGCTTGGACAAATTCGGTTGGGATATTTCTCTGGTACAAACGTCTTGCTGCAGAACTATTGCAGCGTGCCATCCCATACATTAGATGCATGATCAGCTAGTGTCTAGAGTATGAATAAACGTGTAATACATCCATAATTCAAAACGAAAGAAACAGGTAGAGACACACACAGTCAAGAGTTACATTGTAATGCGTAACACAAACAGACAGTGCATTTATTGTATACAGTAGTTGGGTTTTTTGGTCAACAATGTGCTGAAATGTTTAATGGAAGGAGTAGCTGTTTGTGGAAGAGCTGTTATTATTTAAATGAGATGTTTCCAATTACTAAAATTTAAAATCTCTCTTATTAAGCTCACGATCCAATTTTGGACTCGGGAGTAGCCTAAATTTCCGACCCCCTTAAAAGTTGACATAAAATTCGGAATTTTCAGCCGATTTTGACTATATAAACACCAAAATGTAGCTTTTTTTTGCCCTCTAAAAAGTTGTTTTCCGGTGTTTTTTTCTGTGCCTGTAGTCATTCTTTCAGAATTTTCAATTTTTCAAAACCCGTGTTTTTGACATTCTTCGTACCAACTTCCAGAATTTTTTCCGAAATGACTTCAAACTTCAAATATGCATAGATAGGTCTATTATCTAAAATAGTACAGAAGTACGTTTTCGATTTTTTGAGTTTTGTGCTCAGCGTTGTCCAATTTTCAAACCCACTTTTTTTTTTTGGATTTTGAAACGAAAAATTGCGATACTTTTTTTTCTGTTCGGGCGAAGTGGATGAAATTTTCAGGGCTTATGTAGCGGGGAGTTGCCACATTTTTACTTAGATCCTTTCTTTGAATATGCATTAGTTTTGATTTGTCTTGCGAACAAATTTTCAAAAAAGAAAAATTTTGGAAATTAAAAAAAAATTTTTTTTAGTATACAAAAAAATTATCTAAGTAAAAAAGATGCATCTTGCTTGACTACATATGCCCTGAAAATTTCATCTACTTCGGCCGACCATAAAAATAATTATCGCAATTTTTCATTTCAAAATAAAAAAAAGGGGGTTTGGAAATTGGACATTGCTGAGCAAAAAACTCAAAAATCGAAAAAGTACTTCGTACTATATTAGTAATGGAACCTATCTATAGATATTTTCAAGTGAAGTCATTTCGGAAAAAATCTGGAAGTTGATACGAAGAATGTCAAAAACATGGGTTTTGAAAAATTGAAAATTTTGAAAGAATGACTACAGAAACAGAAAAACACCGAAAAACAACGTTTTAGAGGTAAAAAAAAGCTACATTTTGGTATTTATATAGTCAAAATCGGCTGAAAATTCCGAATTTTATGTCCACTTTTAGGTGGGGCTGAAAATGGGGCTCAGACCCAGCCCAAAATTGGATCTAGTCATATTATTAATTATACCATTGATCCTGCGTACAACAATAGCGTGTTTTTTGGTCCTTAACATTTTAACCTAAGTCATCCGCTTTCATGAATGTCGCCTCAAATACTTTTAACGGCCGCCATTTTTAAATTTATAGTAAATTTATAACTTTTTTTATTGTCATTAGCACTACACACAACAGTACTCATCACAAATATTGGGTTTGTAACCTACTTGGTTTCGTAGATACAAAATATTTAGTAAGAAACACATACAGGCAGCCAGAAGGAAAAATAATCACATTACGCCAAACCTTTATAGGAACTTTTACCTTTATTTTTGCATTTCTTATCAGTTATCAAAAATTTTTACCTAATTGGAATCACCCTTATATATATATATATATAGTATATATATATATATAATTATTATTATATATAATATTATTATATATAATAATATAATAATATATATATATAAAATATTATAATTATATATATAATATATATATAATATATATAATATATATATAAATAAATATATATATATATATATATAATATATATAATATATATATATATATTAGTGATGGACATGACATCTGCATCCGCATCCGCATTTGCGGAACATCCGCATCCTAAATGACATCCGCATCCTCACTTAACGGCACATCCGCATCCCGCATCGCATCCGCATCCGCATCTTCTTTTGAAAAAATGGGATGTTGAGCATTTTTCTACATTTGATTAAAATGCATATAAAAATAAATATATTATGCAATCTTTATCATGGGTATGGAATAATGTTAAGTTTGAATATTCGACTTCGTTATATTTATATATATATATATATATATATATATATATTATATATTATATATTATATATATATATATATATATATATATATATATATATATATTATATATAATATATAGATATATAAATTATAGATATATATATATAGATATATATATTAACATTACTTATATATATATATATATATATATATATATATATATATATATATATACAGAATTCACTTCCCCCTTGAGGTTATAAAATGAAGAATAGAAGCTAATTAATTTTAATTGTAAATTCACATGGAAATAAAGAAAAAAACAACACTACACAGATAGTGATTAAACGTCGAGCTTTCGTGCTCGTACTCGAGACACTTCGTCGGGACAACTGAATTATACAAAATTTAATTATTACAATTTTAGCTACTTTTTAAATTTGGCTCCTTGGTAACTATTTTCTTTGGGTGGATAGAATACTTTTACCAATGTTATACTTTTTTGAGAATTTTGCCGAAGGACGATGATTCTTTGAGGTACATATTGATTGTTTCGTCTAGCTGAATTTCACCTTGTTGCTGATTAAAGTTGTTACTGTTCTTGATGATGAAGGATTCATAAATTTTTCTATTTTCTGTGTTTTGAATGTGTTTTATGATAGTGGCGTTGTTTATATTAATTGTGTGATTGTTAATTTGTCTATGCTTTACTACGGAGGAGGATTGTTTATCATCCTTTAAATCGCTTTTGTGTTGTTTTAATCTAATGTCGAAATTATTGGTTTCACCTATATATTTTTTTGGGCAATTATTACAAGTGACTGTTTTATGGCTTATGTGATTGTTTTAATCTAATGTCGAAATTATTGGTTTCACCTATATATTTTTTTGGGCAATTATTACAGGAAATAGTATAAATGCCTGAATCAATGTTTTGGTTGTTATTATTAGTAGGTTTAAGTGACTGTTTAAGGGTTATGTTATTAGATTTAACTATTTTTACGCAATCAGGGATATAGTTACGAATAATATTATTGGGTATGTTAGGTATGGGTAAAATGTTTGTGTACTGAGTATTAGTTAAGGTTAAATGTAAATATTTTTGCTTGGCTTTATGATACGATTTGTTTACGATATTCTGGGGGTAATTTAATTTGTAAAATATATTTTTTAGTGTTTTAGTTTCGGTTTGCAGGTTACTAAGTACTGCTGTTTTTGTGGAAGTGTCATGAGCCGAAAACCAGTGTATATATGAAGGGTTGGAGGTTGGCTTTCGATAAATGTTAAAAGAAAGCAGGTTGTCTTTTGTCCATGAGATATGTAAATCCAAAAAGTTTATTGTATTGTTGTTTGCTGTTTCCATTGTAAATTTTATATCTGTATGTATATTATTAATAAAGTTAAAAATTGTGTTTAGATTTATGTCCTTTGGTATAAATGAAAAAACATCGTCAACGTAACGGTACCAGCCTATGGAGGGAAATTGTGGGAATATGTGGTAAGTTT
>JABUQX010011132.1:0-2500 GCA_015478945.1 Trachelipus rathkii | reverse complement strand
ATAGATCGCGAACTATAAATGTGATACGCGTAGAGTAAGGAGGAGGAGGCTGTGGATTTGATGAAGGAAAGAATGCGTGGATAATATTGGGAGTGTGTGAGACCAAGACGGAGGAGAAGGAATTAAAAGAATGCACGAAGATTATGTGATAATATACAAGGAATGTTGGAAGAGAGAAGACACGGAGTGGCCATAATGGTCAAACCTAGCACATATAAGAACGTGATAGAGACTATAATGATGAATGAGAGGATGATGGCAATAACAGTAAAAACTAAGGGAGAAACGATGAGCATAATACAAACATATGCCCCTCACAGCGGAAGACCTACAGTGGAGAAGGAGAGATACAGAGAAGAGCTACAGAGATTATATGATAGAGTGAGAGGAGAAATAAAGGTGGTGATGGGAGACCTGAATGCGCATGTGGGAACGAGAAGAGCTGGAGAGGAGCGAGTGATGGGTGCTTTTGGAGTGGGAGAAAGAAATGAGGAAGGAGAAAGGTTGATAGATCTTGCCATGAGAAATGGATTGGCTATTATGAACACCTACTATAAGCATGGAGAGAGTAAAAAGTGGACTTGGTATAGATGGAGCTCTGAAGAAGGAAGATATTCTGAAAAATCGATGATAGACTTGATACTTACCAACAACAAAAAGGTATTCACAAATGTCAAGAGCCTACCGAGTGTATCAATGGACTCTGACCACAGAATGGTGGTAGGTATATTGAGATGGAAAGAAAGAGATAAGCCAAGAAAGATTATAAGAGATAGATACCAAATAGAAAAGTTGAAGGACGGGGAAGTAAAACAGAGATTTGATGAAACCTTGAAGGAGGGGAGGAGACGGGTGGAAAACATTGGAGAGACGATAAACGAAAAGTGGAAAATTTTTAAGGAGAACATGAATACGCACAGATTGTGCTGGGTGTGGACTGTGAAGAAGGTTGTAGAGGGAAAAAAAAGAACGTATGGTGAATGAAGAGGTAAAAACTGCCATATCCAATAAAAACAAGAAATATAGATTATGGATGAAGAGAAGAAACGAAGAAGACAGACTAATATACGTAGAGGCCAGGAAAAATGCTGAAAATATAAAGAAACGCTCTATGAAACAATCCTGGGAAAGAATTGGGACAGAGCTGGAGGAGGACAAGAAAGGTACAAGAAAATTAATATACGGATTGGCGAAAGGCATGCGAACAAAGACAGATCCGGAAACGTTCGCAATAATGAATAAGGAGTAGAGAGTTGATAGAAGAGAGGAGTGATAGAGAGATGAGAGATTTTTGATTAGTTGCTGAACTGTGGGAGGTTGGAGAGGAAGATGAGAGAGCAGGCGATGGAAAGTGGAGGCTGAAGAGGACAAGAGGAGAAAAAATAAACAATGGAAGAGGTGAGAGGAGAAAATACTAAGGACGGGAAAAGCCCTGCAACAAAACGGATTAATTGCCCGAGCTCTATAAGACAGGAGAAGAAGTGATAAAATGGTTGTACGATATAATAAAAGAGATATGGAGAGAAGAAAGCTTGCCGGAGGAGTGGGGACAAGCAACAATATGCCCAATATACAAGAAAGGTGACAGAAGAGTATGTGGTAACTATAGAGGGATAGCACTTTTAAACGTAGCTAGCAAAATATATGAAAGAATATTGGAGAGAAGACTGCGAAGCCGAGTAGAGGGAGTCTTGGGAGAGTGGCAATACGGATTCAGAGCGGGCAGAAGCACAACGGAGCCAATATTCTATATGAAAATGTTGGTAGAAAAGACGATAGAGTGGAACAAGAAGGCTGATGTGGCGTTTTGACTGGAAAAAGGAGGGGAGAAAAAAAAAAAAAAAAAAAAAAAAAAAAAAAAAAAAAAAAAAAAAAAAAAAAAAAAAAAAAAAAAAAAAAAAAAAAAAAAAAAAAAAAAAAAAAAAAAAAAAAAAAAAAAAAAAAAAAAAAAAAAAAAAAAAAAAAAAAAAAAAAAAAAAAAAAAAAAAAAAAAAAAAAAAAAAAAAAAAAAAAAAAAAAAAAAAAAAAAAAAAAAAAAAAAAAAACAAAAAAAAAAAAATAAAAAAACGGATAAATAGAGAAAATTATAGAAAGTGCTGGGAGAACCGGAGTATGGGATCACTCAAAAGCTAATAAGAACCATTAAAAGCACATACCAGACTTCCAGAAACAAGATAATGGGGGATTTGGGGGATGAGAGTTGGTTCAGGGTAGATACGGGAGTGAGACAAGGAAGCGTTCTCTCGCCGTTACTGTTCTTAATATATATGGACTACGGTTTGAAGAGAATTTATAGGCAGGAAAATGGGAAGCACATCCTGGTCTATGCCGACGACGTAGTCCTAATAGCGGAGGAGGGAGCTGATCTGCAGGAGATGATGGACAGATGGAATGACCAAATGAGAAGATTGGATATGAAAATAAGCACCGAAAAGACAGAAATTATGAAAGTAGCTAGGGTGAAGGAGGATTTAAACATGAGAATAGAAGGAACTGTACT
>JABUQX010011131.1:0-84884 GCA_015478945.1 Trachelipus rathkii | reverse complement strand
TATATATATATATATATATATATATATATATATATATATATATTATATATATATATTATATATATATATATAAAGTTATATATATATATATATATATATTAGTTATATATATATATATATATATATATATATATATATATATATATATATAAAGGGGGGCACTGATATAAAAAGAGAAATCATTTTTTTTTTTAATTATTTAACAAAAAATATAAACGACGTTAATCATTAAAGCGTTTACCGGTAATGTAACGGAAGTTAACGTTAATAGTTAACGTTAACCGTCCTCACAATATGTAGGAATAGTAATAATTATTGTTAATTTTCTCTTTATTATAATAATATCCCTAACAATATTAATAATGTTTATCAGACAAATTAATTAGGCTTTGACCCATAGCAGATGCTTTTGCCGCATGCCGAAGAATACTTCCAAAGCGTAAATACCTTATTAATTAATACTCAATACCGGGTGTCCGTAAAAGAATTTCCCAGTTTCAATGCTTTATTATAACAGCATAATATACACATTCATATCATATATATATAGCATATATATATATATATATATATATATATATATATATAAGTTATATATATATATATATATATATATATATATATATATTTGTGGCATTTATAAAGAAATTAAGTTTTTATTTTTATATATATATATATATATATTACATATATATATAAAGGTAAATATCCAGAAAGTTAACGTCGTTAATTTTAATCGTTAACAAAAATATTAACGACGTTAATCATTAAAGCCGTTGATCGGTAAAGAATGTAGCGAAAGTTAACGTTAATCGTTAACGTTAACCGTCTTCACAATATGTAGGAATAGTTATAGTTATTGTTAAATTTCTTTATTATAATAATATCCCTAACAATATTAAGAATGATATTAATCTTATCAGACAAATTAATTAGGCTTTGACCTATATCAGATGCTTTTGCCGCTTGCCGAAGAATACTGCCAAAGCGTAAATACCTTATTAATTAATACTCAATACCGGGTGTCCGTAAAAGAATTTCCCAGTTTCAATGCCTTATTATAACAGCATAATATACAATATCCATATCATATCATACATCAAAGTGAAAAGAAAGTTGCATAGTTTCGAATATGCACTTGCGCCAGAACGAGTTCCTGATAGGTCGACATACGCGCATGCGCGCATTCAGATGTAGTCTTCTCTAATGCGTGCGCCACATACTGACAATGGCGAATCCTAAGCGTAAAGCTTTCTGTGTTCTGCAATTTGCTAAGTGTGAATCTGTAATTACGATTCAACGTGCGTATCGTTTAAGTTTCCAATGTGATCCTCCATGTGGCAAAAATATTCGCCGAAGGTATAGGCAATTTGCAACTAATGGATGTCTTTGTAAAGGCAAAAATACAGGACGGCCCAAAGTGACTGTACAGGATGTGGACCGTATCAGGGCCTCGTTTCTTCATAGTCCTAAAAAATCCGTTGGGAGAGCAAGTCACGAACTGAAGGTGCCAAACACGACGGTGTGGAAGGTGTTAAGGAAACGTTTACACATGCGTGCATACCGGTTGCAGCTCGTTGTGATGCTTAAAGCCCCATCGACTAGGCTCTCTGGCGTTTACCTTGTTCGCAGTGTTGAAGCCGACGATGACCTTCTGACGTAATGTTGAAGACAGAGTCCACCTTTCATCTCAGGTGTAAGGTGAATGCCCATATTCGTATCTGGGGTCGGAAAATCCGCATGAACTTGTAGAACACGAACGTGATTCCCCAAATGTTAACTTTTTCTGCGCCCGCTCCTCCCGCGAGGTCTACGGCCCTTTTTTTCGCAGAAGCAACCGTAACAGGGTCGCCTATCTTGATATGTTACAACAATGGCTCTTTTCAGAAGCGGCAAACTTTATATGGCAGCAAGATGGAGCCCTCCACATTGGAGTCACATAGTGATAAAAGTAGCCGTGGCTGGAACGACTTACTCCCAGATCGTTGGATTGATCATAATGGTCCAGACGATAGAGCTCTATATATCTGCCCCGGTCCCTGGACTTAACGCCATGCGATTTCTTCCGATGGGGCTGCCCAACGCAGAGTTGAAACGCAGAATCGAACATGCCGTTCCTTCCATTACCCCGGATCTGTTAACCAATGTTTGGGAGGAATTGGATTATCGGCTGAACGTATGCCCCTATAACGAAGGGGGCACATATTGAACATGTGTAGGAAAACCTGTTCAATGACCTTCACTTTGACGTATATGCTGGGGATATTGTATATTACGCTGTTATAATAGAGCATTGAAACTGACATTCTTTTACGGACACCTGAGTAGTATATTATTGTAAAAATAATAGATATGTCAACTTAGAATTTAAATACAAATATGTATATTTTTTAAAAGTTACAACGCTTATGAGGCCTAGTTCTTATATTTTTCACTAGTCGCAAAAGAAGCAAGTTCAAGTAACTAACGAAAGAAGTTAATGACTTATTGAACGGGCAACAGTCACTATCTCTTTTTTTCTTCAGCGAACCAATAAGAAATGAGAACACAGCAAAAGAAAAACGCCAAACATTTCTAAGGATAATAACCGTGTAAGAATAAACACATTTTTGAGCCATTGAAAGGAGCGTTTAGGGAAATTTTGGAAAATAAAGCTTGTTATCAACGAAATCGAACTAATACAATTTAAAATCTGATAAGAAAATATTTTATGTAGACCCGTAAATTAAAGTAACGATTAACGAATGTAGGAAAAATTTTAACTCGTTAATAGTCCGTTACTTTTCTTCGAACGAACGCGTTAAAAGTTAACGAAAAATGTAACGAGTTAACGGATTAACGCTTTAACGCGTTAATGCCCATTCATATATATATACATATACATATATGAAGAAGAAGAAGAAGATGAGGTATATATATATAGAAAGCAGATATAAATATATATATATATATATATAGTATATATATATATATATATATATATATAGAGTATATATATGTTATATATTCAATCTAAATTATTTTGCTTGTTGCGTTTGTGGAGAAATAATCAGTCTCTAGTATATATTTTTCTAGTATATATTTTCGTAGTTAACGTGTCTATATATAAGGTTATATATATATATATATATATATAGCATATAGCTAATATAGTTATGATATATATATATATATATATATATATATATATATATATATATATATATATATATATATATATATATATATATATATTTTTTAAAATATATAGATATATATATATATATATATATATATATATATATATATATATATATATATATATATATATATATATATATATATATATATATATATATATATGAAAGAGTTGGTTATTTATATATATATATATATATATATATATATATATATATATATATATATATATATATATATTTATATATATATAAATATATATATATATATATATATATATATATATATATATATATATCTTAAGCTGTTTCAAAAAGTAGAGACCTACATTTTTAAAAGATATCTATTAATTTCGTTCCAAGTGAAATTTTCGGCAATTAGTCATCTTTGCGGAAAATATTATTTTTGGTTAATTGAATATTTTTTTTGAACCTTTATCGCAATCATTGCTAATTTAATCATAGGTGGTTGTTTATATTAAATTTAAGTCGTGCGTTTTGCTTATATATTAAGTAGCATTTTTTTGGGCCCTTTCCTGTTTTAAGACTCCGTCATTTTTTTTTTAGTTTTTTTTTTTTTATTGCTACTATATGATACCAACAATGAATTTCAATGGTAACGGACATGATTCAAAAGTTCGAAATATTTTAGATAACTTTTTAAAAATCACATTTGTTAAATATTGTTTTAAAAATGAAATATCTCGAAAAGTACGATACTTACAGAAAAATCAATTACATATTTGGAATCAGCGTATAAAGCTTATTACAAAAATTGAAAAAAAATGTCATAAATGAAATATCTCGAAAAACCAATTACATATTTGGAATCAGCGTATAAAGCTTATTACAAATATGTAAAAAACAAAAAAAAAATAGGGGGCTCGAGCCGACGGGGGACAGAGGGGGACGTTTTCCATACCCCGTAGGGGAGGGGTGGAGGAACCCCCGCGACACCCAAATACCAAAGAGCGGGGGTTCCGGAGACCCTCCCCGGAGGGGGGGAAATAGTTCTACCCTGTCGTTCCCCGGAAGGCCGAGAGACACCGAATCCTGCCATCTCTGCGGTTTACCCTTGGGGTATTCTTTACTTAAAAAAAAAATAAAAAAAATAAAATTGACGGAGTCGTTAAACGTAAAAGTCCTATATATTTTTGAATCATGTCCGTTACCACTTAAATTGATTGTTAAGATCATAAAACTGACGGAAGCGTAAAACAGAAAAGCTCCTTTTTTTGCGTTTTTTGCGTTTTATAATAATCAATAAAAAAGATCTCTTTTTGTCACCTCAACAATCGTGTGAAAGTTGGAGGAATGTCAGTACAGAGTTTGGTAAGGAAGGCAGTTAGTTACACCCTCTCCAGAAGAATCATTCGACCTCACGAAAGAGGTTATATCAAAACTGTCCCCAATCAAGAGACTGAGAGCAGTGATTAAAAGGAAAATCACGCTCCTTTTCAAAAATCTTGATCTTTCTACCACAGAAACCCATGAAGATAGTCACATCGTCTCCTCAAAATTAAGGGAAATTAATTCAAAATTAGATGGTTAAAAACTTTACCATACACAATGAAAAATTAATCTGGCGCGTGACACCGCGTTCAAGTTCACCATCTCATTCTGCACATACTGTAGCTTTAGAGGCCTCTCATGAAGACGGAATATCGCGTAAAGAGATATTCATACATTAAAGCAGTAAATAAAGATCCCTGCAATTAAGTGTCAAGAGTTCAGGGGTGAGGGGGACAGGCATTCTTTCCGCTCGTTCCTTCTGTCCTTTCAAAATGTTTACAGGGAAAGAAAAGATATTTTTAGTGCTGCAAAATAGCAGTACTTGAAATCCCTATTGTCAGTCAATGCGCTCAAGGATATTGAGCATTCAACTAATATCGACTCCAACTTGGAAGTCGCTTTCGAGATATTAAAGAGCCTTCATTTGGACGAATCATACATAATTGATTATCTTTTCATAAGATCGATTCTGCGCCCGCTTTAGAAAATAGTCCTAAACATATTTGATTATTCCTGTCGGAAGTGAGGGCATATATTCATGAGCTCAAAGAGTTTGGACTCGATTTCTTTAAAGATTCTTCTGCGGGCTGTAAGCTCATAAGTCACATAATCGCGAACAAGCTTCCAACTGGTTTTCTTCGCGAGCTCAAGTTAATAACACAGGATGAATATCCTTCCGTTAATGTAATCTTGGATTATTACGGTAAAACAATCGTCTAAGGAGAAGGGGAGGGGGAAAATTATACCGGCCCCAAAAAAGGGGATTTGAGCGTAATCGTGCTCCTTTTGAGCGTAAATGGGCTTATTCGTTAGCTTTTAACGCTTCCTCTAAATAAGATAGTTTGAAATCTTCCTCATCAAAAATCGAAACCGAACGTAGTCAAAAGAATGTGGTGTTTAAGAAATCCTATAATTCATTTACTTTAAAATGTAAGTTTTGTAATAATAATCTTCGCATGATTTCTTGAGAAGTATATTCATCTGAAAGCAGGAGAGATCGCTGTAAATAGCTGGGCATTTGCTTTAGCTGCTCAAGCATAAAATATTTCGCTAATAAATGTCCTACCAAGAGGTATGGACTTAGTCACCCGTGCGGCAATTGTTGTCAGAAATCTCGCATAACAGCTCTATGCTTTCAGAATATTCGAAACGTGTCCAGTTGCTTTTCAGAAGATAGTCGCCCGTCAACATCAGTTGCGGATGAGTAAAATAGTCAAGCCGATGACTCTTCAAATAATAACTATAAATACAGGTGCAGCCTCATCCGTGGGTCAAAATATTCTGCCAACTCTCTCCCATAACATCAAGAAGGGAAATAAAATAGTCCCTGCACGTGTGCTTTTTGATTTAGGTAGTCAGTCCACGTATTTTCATAAGAACATCCTTAAAAGATTGGGAGTCAATGAAAATAAAAAGATTGGGAGTCAATGAATATAGTCTTCAAGTCATCAGAGCTCCATAAAAACATTTTTGGGTGAGGAATTGAGAGCCTTGCAGTCTTTAAATTTAGAGATGCTGTGGGAAATATCCCAGCCTTCCTGTAAACATCGATCCTGAAATGAATATTTATGTAAAAGGCCTGACGGAGGCTATGAAAAATATTACCCAAAATGGACTCAAAGTGGTAGATAGTCACTATCAAAATAATCATGTTGATCGGGTTTCAAATATTCAGGGACTGCTGGGCATTAATGCTCTTCATTTATTAAAGCATTTTAAAACGGTATAATGTATTCGGGGCAGTGCCATTGAAACTTGTCATGGGTACTTGCCTCTCGGGCCTGTAAAATCTTTTTTGACACCTTCCCAGAATGAAAAAATCTTCGGGAAGAATTCTTCGCCAAAATCTGTCAAAAAATTATGACAGAATTCACAGATCCCCATACCGTCAAATATTCAAAGATCTGTCAGGAACGTCCTGGAACATATAATCAATCTTTTAGTGGAACCGATACCTTCGTACTTCGACCCGCTATTACATACCCACACTGAGTCGGATTTGGACTTAGGCCTGGAGAACCTCTATAAATTAGTCTATGGGTATCAATGAGGATAGGGATCAGGTTTCCATTGACGAAATATAGAGAGATTCCACAAAGGAATAGAGTTCTGAGACGGGAGGATACCATGTGGAACTTTAGTGGTTTCAAGATATTCTTGAGCAGGTTCCATCCAATCATCACGTTGCTCTTGCTCGATGCAACGAGTCAAAAATAAGTTGACTGCTCAAGGCTTGCTTGACAAGTATGGAGAAATATTCAAGGAATACCTAAGAAGATATTGTAGAGGTGCATCCGAAAGATTATCATAAATTCATCTGGATACCCCACAGACCTATAACCATACAGGCCCTTCAAGTGACGACAAAAATTGTTCCCGTCTTTAACTGCAGCCTGAAAATAGGTTGTAGGCCTTCACTTAAATAAGTCATCGTATCCAGGGCTAGATTTAATGGCTTTCCTATTTAAATTATTATTGTCCTTTAGAACAAACCAACTCATCGTTCTGGCGGACATTTCGATGGCCTTCCTCCGGATCAAATTAAATTGGAAGAGGACGGAAATCGCTTTTGCTTTTTCTGGGAGGCTGATGGGGAGTTACTTACTTACTGTTATCCCGCCACCATCTTCTGGTTGGCAGTCAGGCTCTACGTTCTAGGGGCTGTGATACAGCATCACGCCAAAAAATACCCTCCCCAGATCTGTACCTCTCTTCTTCAAAATAATCTGTACGTTGACAATTTTTTGTACACTTCGTCTATCCACGAACTTAAGATATATTTCAAAAGGCCACCTCACGTATGAGTGAGGGAGGGCTCCAACTTGTGCTCCTGGAACTTCAATTGCCCGGAGCTTAAAGAAGTATTCAAGGAGGAGGGAAAACTTGCAACTCATCAAAGTGATGAAGAGAGTTTTAAGGTATTTATATAATACCGTTTAAGATAGTCTGAGTAAGTGACTTTTCATTAAATAGTGTCTCTACTAAGAGACAGCTCCTCTCGGAGATTTCAAAAGATATTTGATCCCCTATAACTTTACCTCTCCGTCACCGTGCGTGGCCGTCTTCCTATGAAGAAAACTTGGGAGGTGGACATGGGGTGGGACGATATAACCGCTCCCGAAATAAAAAAAATTCTTGGGAGAAGTTGAGTAAGGACCTCAACTCTCTAAAGAGGTCTCTTTTAAGAGATCTTCATTTCAGTCAAGTGACTCCGATTTATGTATTCATATATTCTGCGATGCAAGCACTTGCTTGCCTGGGGCAGAGGGTCCAAGTCTTCTTTGGTCAAAGGGAAAAGTCGCGCCTGCAAAGAGAAGAACGCTTCTCTGTTAAGAATTATCTGTGTTTATGGCATTGAAGTGCTTACCACAAATGTTAAGTGGACTGTCAGGTATCAAGTTCAAAGAATTGAACATATTCTCCGACTCACAGATAACTTCATTGAATCCAAAATAGGATCTCAATTGTCGAGCAAAATATTCCTGAAGAACCGTGTGCAAGATATTTGCACCATGGGCGCTTTACTTCAAAAGAAATATTCGTCAAGTCCTAAATTTCTCTACGTCAGAACAGAAGATAATCCAGCGGACCTTCTGACCGGAGGTATTTCCTTCAAAGAGTTCCAAAAGAACATATCCTTTTGGACTAAAGGGCCAAAATGGCTCTCTTTAAATAGTATTTACTAGCCATCGGCTGAACTGGAAACAGCATCTCCAGTTTTTGCGTGTTCAAAGGGCAATGAACCTCCTGTAGTAGATTTGGCCAAATATTCAAATCTGCACACTCTGCATCGAGTAGTTAGTTGCTTTATTATTCAAGTTTGGAGCCTTGTCAAGAGTTGTGACAAATAATTACGATTTAAAAGCACGTCTGTATTGTCTGCGGACAATGCAGAAAGAATCGTTCTCGAAAGAGCTTCAATTTTTAGAAGAGATATAAAATAATCCTTCCTTCACAGGCCAAGTTTCGGACTTGGTAAATAATTTGAACTTGTTCTTGGATGAAAATAATCTCATCAGGAGCAAGGGTCGCTTGTCAAGATGCATTTATTACAATTATGATGTAATTAATCCCATCTTACTCTAAAAAGAGTCACCACCTCTCTCAAGTTAATCATAAGAGATGCTCACAATAAGTGTAAGCATCTAGGCATACAAGCCACTCTAACTAATATTTGGCTCCAGGGCTTCTGGGTGACATCAGCGCGTACCTCCATCACAAATGTTTTGCGGGAATGCATAGTATGCAAAAAGTTCAATAATTTTGCTTTTCGGTACCCGCGCTTCACCAATTCAAAAGACCAGGTAGAATTATTCAAGCCTTTTAGACATGTAGGTGTTGATTGCACCACACATCGATGGGTCAATGTCAAGGGCTCTGGCTCAGCCCCAAAAATGTTCATAATCAATAACACCTGTCCAAATATTCGTGCGGTTTATTTAAACCTTATAGATGACATGTCATCTAGATCATTTATTCGATAGTTTCAACAATTTGTTAATCGTTTTGGGAGTGCCTGACTGTGTCTATAGCGATAACGCGCGCTTCTTCAGTCAGGGTACTGACCTTTTAGGAACTTACCTCGTGTTAGAGCAGTGGTGCCCAACCCGTAGCTCGTGGGCAACATGTTGCTCGCGTACCGCTCTAATGTGGCTCGCTACTCGCGTATTCAGATTTATCACATTAAAAATTAAATAGTTTTATAAATTTTATATATATATATATATATATATATATATATATAGTTATTATATATATATATATATATATATATATATATATATATATATAAAGAAGAAGAAGAAGTATATATATATTATTATATATATATATATTATATATATATATATATATATATATATATATATCATTGATTTATGGTATTCTTCCCTTAGGGACTGTGGGGAGTCTTGTGTGGTAGCGCTGGACATATCTAATGCTTCTGACAGGGTATGACACGCATCGCTATTCTCTAAGCTACCTTCCTTTGGATTTCTTCTTTGCTTACTCTTGTCTAGTTTTCTTCAGATCGTTCCATTTCAGCTCTTGCTGATGGAGCAACCTCTTTCTCCTTTCTTGTTAATTGTGTTCCTCAGGGTTCTGTTTTATCTCCACCTTTATCCCTACTTTTCTTTAATTTAACGGTCTTCTTAGCTGGACTTGTAACTCTGTTCACTCTTATGCTGCTGAGTCAACTCTCCATTCCTCCACTCATTTCCAAATGTGCTCCTCGTTTGTATCTAGAGTTGCCTCTCGTCTACAGTTTTCCAATCCAATTCTGCCTATGTGGTCGGGATTTCTCAGTGGGCTAACCACATTCTTGCGAAATTCGAATCTTTAAAAACTCAACTTTCCTATCCCCTTCGACCGCTCTAATGTCTCACCTGTAAACAACAGAAATATTCATTTACTGAACATAAATAGTGAATTGTCTTGGAGACCTCATATCAAATCGGTTGCTAAAATGGTCTCAATGAAGCTGGGAATTCTGTTCAGGTTTCGTGTGAATTTTTCTTCTGCTCAGTTACTCCAGTTATATAAGAGTCTTATTCGTCCTGTATGGAATTACATCACATTTGGGGCATGGATCCGTCCCAATCTCTCCTTTGGATAGAAGGTTGAGCTAAGGCCAAGAGACTACTAAACCGTCCAATACTTTCTAATTCCCTTGACCCTCTTTCTCTGCGAGGTGATATTTCTGCCCAATCTTTTTCTATAGGTATTACAACGGCAGGTGCGTGAGACAATTGACCTCACATTCCTCAACCACTGCGTCGCCCTCGTAAAACAAGAGGTGCCTTACTCTCACATGAGTATTGTGAACATTGGAGACTTAAAGTTTACCTGCTGTAGTAAGCTCCTTCTTTCCAACCACATTTGTTTTGTGGACTAATTGTCTTCATCCATTTTTCCAGCAGTATTCAATCTTCCTCTCTTTAAGTGCGCCCACCTGAGGGAACTTTCCTTATTTTTCTTTTCGTTCTTTTTTTTGTTTTTTTGTTTTGCCCCTACTTTGGAAAAGCCCTGCCCGTGAATGGTGGCATGTTTATATATATATATATATATGTTATATATATATAGTATATATATATAGTATATGTTATAGTAGTTATATATATATATATATATATAGCAGTTATATATATATATATATATATATATATATATATTATATATATATATATATATATATATATATATATATATATTATATATATACAATAAAATATAATGCGATTTATAATTATATATCGTCATCTCTCCATGTATCTGCCTAAAATTTTTTTAAATTCTTAATTTGCTCGCGATAGACTATAAAGGTTGGGCACCACTGTGTTAGAGAATGAAATTGAGGTTTTCAGAAAAAAATCAGGATTTCGCGTAAGCGAATTCCTCCTCTCTACCATGGGTGTTTCAGTGGAACGGCATATACGTGTGGTGAAGGATTGTTTTTTCAAAACAATTGGACGTTCCTTTAAAAATCGCATAGTTGGTAGACGTTGGTCAAATTTTTCACGGCTTAACCTTTATTTAAACCTATATTTTGATAAACTAGGCTATTGTTTGATTATATTTGATGCATACATCTTCAAAGGGATGACTAAGACAAAACTTAAATTTTTTTAAACCTTTTATAAAAACACAATGTTACTTTTTTAAAAACACCCCAAAAAACACCATATTTTTTGAATATATAATAAAAACAAAACTTTTTTTAATTAAATTCTTTATTTTCTTTACAAAAATGCGGTAGAATCATCGATATTTTCATCCACATCGCCATTTATGACTCTATTGCCCCCAAGAAATGAAATGAAGGTGAGCTCTAATTTGCTTTATGTAAAAATGAAATATTTCTAATTACATATGCAAGATATGCATGAGGTATTATATATATATATATATATATACATATATATATATAGTATATATATATATATATATATATATATATATATATAAAGTATATATATATATATATATATATATATATATATATATATATATATATATATAGCAATATCATTCATTACGCAATGTCGTGAATCTGAGGTGAACCAATTATCACCTGTCACATTTCTTTCTGTATTTTACTAACAAATCCATCACTCTCTACAGTCATTTTCCACGTCATCCTCACTTTCACAGTCTGAGGAATCAAAAAGAGAATTCCCTTCCAGTTTTCACTTGAAAATTTTAATAGTTTTTGAATTTTCTAACTTTGTTAAGCCATGATTTTAGTTATGTTATATATATATATATATATATATATATATATATATATATATATATATATATATATATATATATATATATATATATATTCTACATTCTACACCATCTCTCTGGTAGGACTTTAGCCCTGTGAGTTGGGCCAGCTTCTTCTTTCCCTTGGCCTCGAAACTCTTGATCCTGGAACACTCTTGAAAATTCTTTCTCGGCCAAATGGTTTTCGATGCTAGTCCTTGAGTTATACTCAGGTACGGTTTTCACACTTTCAAAGGAACTAGCATCTTCTTCCATTTGGCCTCCAAAATCGTTCTCCGAGAGCTCTCCAGAAGATCGTCTTGTTTCCAGGCGTAAAAGTTTCCGGATGCTGGTCCAGGAGTTTTTAAGCAAAGCAAAAGTAAAGGGCCGGGTTGCTAGCCCTGTCGCCCTAGAGCTGTGCGAAGAATGTCTTCTTATGTCCTAACTGCGTCAAATATCCATTCTTCTAATATATATATATATATATATATATATAGATAAATAAATATATATATAGATATATATATATATATATATATATATATATATATATATATATAATATACATGATAATATATATATATATATATTATATATATATATATATATATATATATATATATAGGTGGCGAGCACCGAATTCCTGGGCACCGCACCACATTAGAGTATGCAAAGCACCAGAGTTAGTCACCACCACGTGCACCGCACCTCAAAATTGATATTTGTCGCCGCAAGACCCAGCTAAGCACACCAGGCCGCACCTGCACCTAAAAAAAATGTTTTGTCACCGCACCGCACCTCTGTTTTGATGCGCATTACGTTTCGCACCGCACATCACCTCTATAATTTAAAATCGCACCGCACCGGGTCACTGAAATTATGTACCGCACCGCACCGCAACGTACCGCATCAAAATAAGCGCACCACGCACCGCACCCGGTGCGTCGGCCAACACTATAAACTGCACTACACTAAACAGACATAAAGGGTATCCGTCGGTAATATATACCACAGAAAAACAAACGGAAGACGTTGGTAAATTCTGCCACAAACTTCCCCCCACTGAGCCCACAGTGCAGCTAAGGTGGATTTTATGTGACAACAATATCTATTACCCCCTAACTCCCCCAATTCTCCAATTTCACCCCCATATCTCATGACGCAATGATTTTAGAAGGAAAAAACAAAAATTGCTCTAGTAGTTGGTAATTTGTACCCTCGGCTACCTGAGCAGGGTTAAGACAATTGGACGTTCCTCGTTGAATGTTGAATTATTTCTACTTCATTATGATAATGTCAGATATTGCTGATAAAGTTAATTCACATCCGCTCACCTACACCACCAGTTCAAATGAAATATTACCTCACTCCCAACGATTTCATCAAACCATTGTCAAAACCCGCTATGGCTTTACCAGAAGCTGGGTCAAAAAATCAGTTCTGGGGCTCAACTTGGCTCAGAAAGAGCTAATGAAGTCTCAAATATTCTTCAGAATAATTCGAAGAATTTCGTAACAGGTGACACAATGAGTACATTCTTAGTCGTAGAGAGTCTGGAAGAGATCTTTAACAGGTCAACTGGAATAATTTAATCAAAAAGGATGACGTTATTCTTATCAAAAGTCCAGTAAAAGAACGTCTTTACTGACAGATGGGGGTAGTCGTAGATCTTACAAAAGGTGACGACAATAAAGTCAGAGCGGTGTACGTTAGGACTCCTGGGGGACAAGTCAGCTTGGATACCCAGTGAAGTATCTGTATCTCCTGGAGCTCTCTGACCCACAGTGGTTTAACACCTTCATCGTAAAACAGTCCCCGACCTTCCGACAAATTCATTATTTAAATATTCATGGAGGGGTGAACCCCCCTCCCTTCTACGTCTGCGATGGATGCTGGAAGTTCTTCAACGCCAGTTGGTAGAGATATTCAAAATAGTCGGCCTAGGCAGAAAGCTGCAGAAGTTGCCAGAAAAATTAATCTGATGTATGATTCACCGGAATAATCAGTTTAAATATTCTGCAGCAGTTTTCGAAATGTTCATTTCGAATAATGAAATTCTGATTTCTCCCCTTTAAAGGCCAGAAGTCAACCCCCCTCCTCCGGGAGGATTTCAAAACTGCTAGTCAAGGTTGCCGTAATGAACAAGGATAACGAGGCTAAAAAAGTTAGTTTCCTGGAAACCTGGAGGTTGCCAAAATAAAAAAGGAGAGCACTCTCGTCAGTATTTGAATATTCGATTAGTCTTTTGACTTCAAACTATCAAGTCACTGTTTTGATATTACTTTGGAAACAGTTATTCGCTTTAAAAAGCTTTCGGATGTAAACCTTATTTTGGTATTAACAAAGCCGGCTTACTTATTCATTATAAGTTATTTATTTATTTTCGTTCGGTGATTAAGAAATAATTCAAAGCTTTGTTTTCAAAGTGATCAGAAAATCGCTTCTTAAGATTAAATTATTCTGGAAAGCTTGAGACGGGTTAACTACTTTGTTTCTAGGCCTAAGAAAACAAACTTTTTCTCAATAGCTTAAAATATTCGAAAATTGTCGTTTCAAATCACCTTTTGTGCGTTTGTCTGTGTCACCAAACCAACTCGCTTGCCTGAGTCGCACGCGACTCAAGGTGAGTCGGTTCGGAACACAAACGTATGGACGAACTTGAGAATATATATATATATATATATATATATATATATATATATATATATATATATATATATATATATATATATATATATATATATATATATATATATATATATATATATATATATATCTTAATCTACCTAACCACACTTTATCCTAACCTAAACTTAAAAGGGGGTACAGTAGGACCTAACCTAGACGGATTCACGTTGCAGAGCAATGAAACCTAACCTAGACGGATTCACGTTGCAGAACAAGGAAACCTAAGGTAGAAAGTTTGATATATATATATATATATATATATATATATATATATATATATATATATATACTATATATATATATATATATATATATATATATATATATATATTATTAGTGATAAGGACGATTCTACAGCCGATGCCAAATCCGCTTCCCATAAATTTACAAATATTTTCCTATTCCTGAAATATATATATATATATATATATATATATATATATATATATATATATATATATATATATATATATATATATACTTTTATATATATATAACTTCTTTCTATATAGAGCGAGCTTAAATATTTTCTAGCAAGGACAGCCAAATGCTGAAAGGGCGTCCAGGAACTCTGCCCTGGTGAATAGCCTGTTGTATGGAAGGTCTGTTCCAGGTGGAACAGAAAAATCAGGAAACTCCACCCGCAAGCGACCAGAACGAAAAGGTTCAGGATACCGGGAGCCGCTGGAGCAGGACGCGAAGTGATAACCCAACTCGTCTGCCACAACCCCGGGAGCAGAGATGACATCAGAGGTTTGCGGGCCGTAAACGAGGATAATAGGCGGATCTGCATGGTGTTTTCGTGAAAATTTTCGCACCTTTTTATGGACCGATGATACAGGCGTAGAAGAATTAACGGTGGAAGCGTATGTGCGAAAAAACTGTTTCCGCGTACGGCGATTAATACGCCGGGAGCGGGCCGCCGAAGCCTTAAACAGAATCAAGTTGGAAGGTGTGGGAGTCTGTTTATACAGCTTATACAACTTACGCTTTTCCCAATTAGCCCGAGCACACTCCTGGTTCCACCAGGGGGTTGTTGATTTCCGGGTCCCAGAAGAACGGGGTATATGCTCCGTTGCCGCCTGAAGGATAACCTCCTGAAAGTAAGTGAAGGCATCCGCCGGCGACGGGAACACGTTAGTTGCAGGAAAGATGGGAAAGTAAGTGGCCTGATGAAAGGAAGACCAGTCTGCTCTGTCATAGCGCCAGCCAGAATAAGGTGGTAGCTGCGGACTGGGGCCGAAGGATGGTATCACGATAGGGTAGTGGTCACTACCACAGAGGAAAGACGACCTTTCCCACCCAAAACGATCTAAAGACGAGATGGAACACAACGAGATGTCAACACAGGAAGAAGTGCCTGTATCAAAACGTTCAAAGGTGGGAAGGCCCGTGTTGAGACATCCCAATGAAAAATCCTGCAAAATACAACCAATCGGCATTGGGGGACGTAACAGAGTCTCCCCACAAAGGATGGCGGAGGTTAAAGTCACCGAGGACCAACATGGGCGGCGGGAGACTCGTGAAAAAATCGACGAGGTCCTTCTTGGTATATGTACAGCTGGGCGCCAGGTACACTGAGCACAGCGTAAGCGGCGCGTCAAGATGGATACGAGCCGCTACGGCATGCAGTGGAGTGGAGAGGGGAATGGGAGTAAATGGGACAGACTCGTGAAGCAGGATCGCTGCCCCACCTCTGTCGCTGGCTCCACGATTCAGGGAAATAAGGGGTTCCCTGTACCTTGAAGGTTGCAAAAGGTCACGGTCACGAAGTTGCAACTCCTGTAAACAAACAGCCAAGGGCTGATGATCGACAAGTAATCTCTTGAGTTCTTCGTAATTAGCAAAGTATCCGCGGCAGTTCCATTGGATGAAACGTGCCATAAACGGGAAACAATCAATGGTCAGGACGATCCGTGACAATAGTCACGATGTTCTGGGATGTGGCAGTCTTCTCAGAGGGCAAAGGCGGAAGGTCCCGTGAGCCGTCGGACGACCCACCGACAGAAACCTCAAACCCCGGAGGGAGAGGAAGATCACGCAGCAGGGATGTGTGAACCCCCTGTTTACGAGAGGGGTTCCTGGGCACATCAGGAGAGGGCTCGCCAAAGAGGCGCGCCAAGTCACACTCCACATTTCGAACATTCCTCCCCTCAGACGCACCCCTGCCAGACTTCTTAGCAGGCTGGGAAGGGGGACGTGTCCTGCCAGGAGGTGCCCTAACAGAGGCTGGGGAAGATGGAAGAGGAGGACAAGTAGGAATGGCGTCCTTAAGAGGGTGAAGAACACATCAACAGGTGTATGGCGTTCGCGGTCCGCGCTCGAGTAGAGCCAGAAGGCTCAGTCGACGGGTCCGAAGTCAAAGGGGGTGGAGGGGAAGAGGCAGGAAGGGAAGACTCCTCCATCCTCCTGCATCCACCAGCAGCCAACCCACCCTCAACACACATCGAAGCGGCGCCACGTCTACCCGAAGGAAGACTGCGAGCGGGCGAGGTGTCAATCGATACCTCCTCGGACCTCCCCTCGGGCGGGACAAGTGCGTCAGCACGTGACACTCCCACGGAAGAAGAGTAGTCCGAAGAGTCCATCGTGCCATCCGAAAAAGTTTCAGAATCGCTAGAATAATGCAGAAGCGAAGCGGGCGTAGGCGGCGTAAGCAGCAAATTATCAGAACGGGCAGAGGTCGGACCACTGGTCCGAGATCGGCCACGCGGGTTGTCAGCGCGGCGAGCCCGTTTAGGCAGGACAGAGACAGGTCCCCCAGTACAAACGGGATCCTTCTGCTTCAAGAAGTCCGCGGCCCGATAAGCAAGCGAGTACGGATGTCTGTCCCGGGAAGATCCGCCCTTGGACGGACTCTCGCAACCGTTAAGAGGGACTTGGTGTTTCCCCGGCGAAACAGAAGCAGGGCGTTTCCGGGAGACGGTACAGGTAGGCTCCGGCGAGGCACAAGGACGTTTGCCATCGACCTCAGAAGCGGAACATGTCGCAAAATCAGATATCCCCTTGGGAGCTGCATGGACCTCTACAAGGAGAGGAGCATGAGAGAGGGTCGTGTGTGTCGGCGAAGAACGACGAGTGGTCCGGCGGACCATTTTGGGAGAGTTGGGAGGACAATTGTCCAGAGCCACAGGAACCACCGAAACAGGTGATCCGGTAACCGGCACGGAAGGCCGAACGGTCGAACGTGAAAGCGGAACAAGTTCCGGACACAACGCACGGGGGCGATGGGCAACGGTAGAGGCAATCGCAGATGGAGTGGACGTTGCAGCAGCATAAGAAAGAGGAAGATGAGCCAGCTTCTCTCTCGCCCGGCGGGTAGCCTCTCGACGGTCAAACTTATGAATGGCGCACTGCTCCAGGATTTCCTTCTCCAAGGCAAAAAAGGGGCAGTGGACAGAGGAGGCTGGGTGTGGCCCCTTGCAGTTAGGACAACATGGAGGATCTTTGTCACAGTTCGGGTGGAGAGAACTGCCACACGTCGGACAGATGGTCTGGGGAGACCGACAATATTTCTGGGGGTGACCAAATTTATGGCACTTAAAACATCTTCTCGGGAAGGGCACATAAGTCCGAACCGTGTGCATGGTAAAACCAAGTTTCACCTTGGATGGAGGGAAAGGCACAGAGAAGGTAAGTAACAGACGAGGGTTCGTCGTTAAGGGGTTCTCCTTACGTGGAGGGAACCGATAAACGTCGGTGATAGGCACGTGGTGAGCTTGTAAATGAGTAAGGATGTCAATCGAAGCATCGGAACAGAACTCCGGCGCATATATGGTACCCTTCGACGTGTTACGAACATCATCAGGTTTAGAAATGATGGGAATCTTCCCCAGATGTGATAGGGAAGCAAGTACGTTGCTCTGGGTACGAGAGGCAGCACGAACCAAGAGGGAACCGTTCCTCATTGGCGTAGCCTGTGGCTCAGTAGTTTGAAGAGCAGCTTCCAAAGCATCACTAAGGATGAGCTGGCTCACAGAAGTCAGTGGACGAGATGACGTCGAATGTAAATAAAAATAAAGCGGGTAGGAATCAAGACCCGGGACCCCTGGAGGGGGGTCGGAGAAAGCGATCGTCGGAGTTGGTGTAATCTGGCGTTTAGGAATGGAACCCCGCTGACGCAGGGGCTCTTGGGATGGCAAACGTAAAGATGGAGAGACAAGGGTATTCTGAGAGGCCACAACAGCCTCACCTGGTCTAGACGGGGTAGTCCCTGAAACGGGACCGGAATTGAGGGCGCTAGGGGTGGGTGGTGGAGTACCAACCATTTCATCAACAAGGGCATCAAAGCCCCTATTGGTCGCTGGTCGAGAAATGGCCAGGAAGGGGTCGGGTTTTGGACCCTCCAGATGGAAAACTTTAAACTTTTTAGACTTTTTTCCCATGAAAAATACTCCTGCAAAACATCTGCACCGCAATAAATGAACACAAATTCAATAACACAAATGATGAATAGAAACATAAATCCCGGGAGCGTAACCGCAGTAACCGCGCCCACCACAGGCCCAGAGCATAACACCTCCCCCCTAGAAACCCCACCCCGTAGGGTGGGCCATGGGTGTGGCCTCGGGAAAGCCCCCCGGAACTCCGCGTCCAGTCCCAAAGATGGAAAAGAAAAGCCGTGCACCACACGGATAAGACGCGAAGCCCAAGATTATGCGCCCAAGTGCAGGACAGCCTCCTCACAGGTTAGGGCAAGGTTCGGAACCCCTACAATAGGCGGCCCGGAGAAAGGCAAGAAGAACCGGTTTTTAACGTACCCTCACCCACACGTAGGAAGGAGGGCAAAGATGGGCCCCATGACACAAATGGAACAACAGCCAGTAGCCTGGAAGTAGGGAATGGGAGACTCTCGGAAGAGATCAGGGGATACGCGTGCATTGCAGAATACGGAGGAGAAGGGGACATAAACTGAAGAAAGGAAGGGGTAAGAGGAACAGGGGAAAAAAAGTAATAATAATAATAATAATAATAATAATAATAATAATAATAATAATAATAATAATAATAATAATAATAATAATAATAATAATAATAATAATAATATAATAATAATAATAATAATAATAATAATAATAATAATAATAATAATAATAATAATAATAATAATAATAATAATAATAATAATAATAATAATAATAATAATAATAATAATAAAATAATAATAATAATAATAATAATAATAATAATAATAATAATATTATAATAATAATATTATAATAATAATAATAATAATAATAATAATAATAATAATAATAATAATAATAATAATAATAATAATAATAATAATAATAATAATAATAATAATAATAATAATAATAATAATAATAATAATAATAATAATAATAATAATAATAACTAATAATAATAATAATAATAATAATAATAATAAAAAGAAAAAAAAAAATAATAATAAAAATAAAAATAATAATATAACAAAAGAATAATAATATAACAAAGAATAATAATAAAAATAAGAATAATAATAATAAGAAAATAATAAAGATAATAAGAATAATAATAATAAGAAAAACAATAATACAAACAATAAAAATAAACCGAAGAACATAAATGGAAAGGAGGGGAACCACAAAAAGGGGGAAAAATCAACAAAAAACAAAAACGTACAACCACTTCGCAGATACCATTCGGAAAAGATATCTGAGCCAAGGTGAAGGGTACGTTAACGGGGGGGACATAAATAAACAATTTAAATATATACATATATATATATATATATATATATATATATATATATATATATATATATATATATATATATATATATATATATATATATATATATATATATATATATATATAATATAATATCGTGACACTCACCTAGCAAGAGAGAGGGCCCAGATTCGAGAGTGGATGGAGAGAGAGAATGTGATCTATTCTCCAGTAACTCTAACTTCGTCCCACACAGACGTTAATGAGTACATTGGTAGCGTGCTTTGCTGCTAATGGGAAAGCTTTCCGGCATCTTCGATACTCTTGGCCAGCCAGTGGATTGGTCGTTAGGTCAGTGCTATCCAAGGACCTTCTTGAGAGGTCAGACTGACAGGATTCGTCTTTCCTGGGGGCTGAATATATATATATATATATATATATATATATATATATATATATATATTTTATATATATATATGTATATATATATATATATACTTTATATATATATATATATATATATATATATATATATATATATATATATATATATATATATATATATATATATATATATATATATAGTTTTCGTTTCATGTACTGAATGTTCAGTGGTTGACGTTGAAATTTATGACTTTCGTTGCAAAAACACTTCGATAGTTTGTACCATAATGAATGAGAGAAAAGTTTGTAAAAACAAACTTTGTGTTAAACTTATGCAGCTGAGGAATATTTATATGATTGTAGCCTTAGGAAAAATCGACAAGTTTCTGAAAGAACGTTCATAAATACGGTCCTCAGAAGTTTCAAACATTTTCTCAAGATATAATAAAAAATTATATCAATATTCTGAAAGATTTGCAAGTACACAAATCGGAATATTTCGTTCAATGTAGGAACGTGACATTCTTTGAAGAATTTGACATTGGCAACTATAATTATTTAGTTTCCTATCCTGCAAGTTTGTGGTTTAGAAGGAAATATGGTAAATATTTACAATAAGGGCCTCTAAATAGATTTTTAAAAATATCACAGCATAGTCTAGAAAAAATAGTAATGAAAAATAAGAAAAATTAATGATCGTGTCTTTAGGAAAAAAAGTTACTCTCAAAGTTTGGAATAGTCCCATAGGGTTTTCTTATACTTGAGTAGTAGGAGAGCCATTTTGGACACCGTAGCTCCGCCCCCTTTTTGACCTTGACTGACCGCTGGTCATTTTGACCAACGGTATTTTTACCTGACCTTGACCTTTTTTTGGCCCAAATTTTTACCTGTCCTTGATCTTTTTGGGGCTTGACCTTTTTGGGCAACCTGAATTTTTTACCTTAACTTTTTTTGTGCCTTGACCTTTTTTGAGAACCCTATTTTTTGAGAAACCTCTTTTTTTTTTTTTTTTTTTTTTTTTTTTTTTTTTTTTTTTAAAGGCAACAACCTTGTTGACTTGCGTCCGCCATTTTGTTTTATATTGCGTTTTGTTAATCTTCGTCATAATTTTCAATCGTCGCGTTCGTCGGGTTGAATCGCAAATTCACCGTCCACGCATCGTCAATGGAAGAGTCGCGTTCAACGTCTTTAAACAAATTCCGCGGAGTCCGTCGCATTCGTAGCAAAGAACCACGCACAAAGAACCACTGCGGTTCCAGCCCTGTACCCGCCCGCCGCGTGCGCCCGCAGGCGCAATATTCCCGCGTGAACGAAAAATATGATATCAATGTAAACTATTCAAATATACTATGAGTCATTCATTTTTATTTCATACTTAAACATTTTTATTAAAAACATTTTCGCAAACCTAAAACTGTAACTCATTACAGCCCTATTATTTAAAACATATTTATTAACATTATTTTTTACTTAATACTTTTTACTTAATACTTTTTAATTTAAAAATTTTTAAAAATTGTATGTAAGAAGAAAAAATCCAGAGTGTCTGATATATAATCATTTTATTTTACTACAATTGTACGAAATATTTATTAAAAACATATACTTTACATACCTTAAAGCAGTAAATCAGTAAATCAATAGAGGTGTTACCTAACACCTAAGGGATTAGTATGCTTTTGTTTTACTGCTTTACTGCTTTAACTTTCTGCTTTACTGCTTTAACTTTCTGCTTTACTGCTTTAACTCATGTTTTACTGCTTTAACTCATATGTTTTACTGCTTTAACTCATATATTTATTAACATTACGTACCTTAAAGCAGTAAATCAGTAAATCAATAGAGGGTGCTTACTAGCATCAAAGGAATAGTAATGTTTGTTTACTTGTTTTACTGCTTTAACTTTCTGTTTTACTGTTTTAACTCATGTTTTACTGCTTTAACTCATATGTTTTACTGCTTTAACTCATATATTTATTAACATTACATACCTTAAAACAGTAAATCAGTAAATCAATAGAGGTGTTACATAACACCAAGGGGATTAGTATGCTTTTGTTTTACTGCTTTACTGCTTTAACTCATGTTTTACTGCCTTTTAACTCCATGTTTTTACTGCCTTTAACTCATATGTTTTACTGATTTTTTTCATATTTTTTATATTATTATTATTATCATTTTATTCTTAGTGTCATTTACTGCATGTCTATTATTTACACAGCACCACACACACACACACACACACCCACACACACACAATCTCCATAGACACTTACACTACACTAACCATAGACACTTACACTAACCAAGACACTTACACTCACCCATAGACCCACCCTGTTTAAACATATCAAATCATTCATAGACACTTACCACAACTTACACTTACCACACACACACCACACACACACACCACACGCACACACACACACACAACCCCACACACACACACACACACAACACATACACACACACACTTTTACAGTCATGTTTCGCCTTAAATATATGTAATCAAAAATAAAATCAATAAATGGCAAGCCAGATAAATAAAATCAATAATTGGCAACACAGATAAATAAAATAGAAATAAATGGCAACCCAGAAAAATAAAAATGGTAATGAAAGAGTAATACAAATAAATATTTTATTTTAGCAATATATACATATTTCAAAATTATACATTGAAATTAAATATACATATATCAAAATTATACATTGAAATTAACACAATGGAATTAACGTTCCATCATATCCCTGTGCTACAGTGCGGGCACTACCTAGAACAAGATTCCGTTTATTTGCTGTATGGCGAAACCTTTTTATGCCGTTGATTAAAATGACATTTCCTAGTTTATCGGCCCGCATTTTCATATCAGGAACCTTAACTTCGCGGTAATGGTTTTCGGTATTTACATGTGGTTGGTCTGAGTCATCTAGATTATGGATATCTTTGTGAAGTGAAGATTCATCATCTTCACTCATCATTTGCGTAACGGCTAATGCTGTTACGTCTGTATCCTTGATCATATTGTAGAAGTGATTGTCATCGTTTAAGACCATCCAATCACGATTTTTGGTCTTCTCAACATCCTTAATCATCTTATCGAAGTTAATCTTCGCCATGCCTTGGAAATTAATTATGTGCTCGGTGTCCTTGTTCAACGTTAATCCTTTTGCTTTTAAGATGTAAGCAAAACTTGAGTCATTCTTCTTTATCCGAATGGCGTAGGATTTAGGGCCAGTACACACAAAACTATCAGCTATATCTCCAGGCCCTATTTCATCCGTCAGGTTTCCTAAGAATTTTCCAGTATCAGGAATATATTGACCTTTACGGGCTGTGAAAACACAACTGTCGGTATCACAGTAAAGTACGCGTTGACCTAGAGAATCGAGGAGATTATATAATTCTACCCTAGCATAAGCTGTGGTAAAGGATGCAACAGCTACATTCGTGGCCTTTGCTGTTTTATTAGTGAAGGCAGTGTGTGTGACTTCAACTATATGTTTATCATCCGCTACAATGATATTTCTCACCTCAAGATCAGCTCTCTTCATTAATTCCCAGACCTGTGCATAGCTCGTGCATACGATATCCTCATTCTTTGGAATACGTTGAGCTAGTTTTCCCCATAATGAATTGAGGAGTAGTTTAGCTATATAACGCATTCCAGGATTACTTTTAATATTGTCTGGATCAAGTGTTACACCCTCAATGTCCTTGAAATCTCGCAGGTATTGAAGGAATTCTTCACAGACTTTATCGGTTATACCATCCGGTAATCCCGAAGCCTCAGTCTTCCATTTCAAGAATGTTTTGACGTAATCGCCAAAGATGTCATTTGAAGGTGTAAATTTCCATATTTCATGGATCTTTTTAATCTCATAGCCTTTCTTTACAGCTAATTCCAACTCTGGACTGCAGTATACGCCTTTTAACATACGTTGATTGTCCGTATGTCTGCATTTGCCTTCATAGCCACATGCGCTGCATGTTCTACAAAGTGAAAATATTAGCCGATTGTCATGTCGTGCAGGCAGAACAGGAGTGTACAGGGTCTTAGGAGGTAACACGGAAACATACGAGAGACCGAAATAAGTGGAATTCATTTCTTGAACGAACTTTTCTATGGAAGGAAGGTCCCTACCTACAAGTTTCGTGGGTGTCCCTGCTGGAAAGGGTTTTGTTTTCTGGACAAAAGGATACAATGAGGTGAAATCTAGGTACTTCAATTGAACACCTTCTGTCGGTGGATAGTAATAGACGAAGGGTTCTGTACGGCCGCCGTACAAGGCTTCCCCTACCTCTAGTTTCGCATTTGCAAGTTCATTTCCAATTGATTGGACATATCTACCTAGCTTCTCTGTTCGTGGTTCATCGTTGTTGTTTACAATGCTGACCTCACACTCTTTTTTCATTTTCGTCCATTCGCATTCCCATATTCTAATTACTTCATACCCTTGTGACTTGTAATCCGCTTCTTGCCTCATGGTTGTACTGTACCTGTCAAGACTTGATTTGCCGTGGAGACTTTCTAAGCCTTCCTTGCATGCTTGATGACCATGCCATACGCAACCGTGGAAGAGCAAGACAATCTTCTTCATGGTTGTTCCAGTTGGAGGAGGGGGTCGTCTGTTATTCAGTTCTATCATTTGTTCATTAACGTTGAGTTGGCGGGACGATAAGAACTCATTAAGGTCAAAGGGCACGTAGTCTTCAGCTGGAATTTCAACGTACCCGTCAGGTTTTAGGTACCTGTTTTTGATTTTAAATTTACGCTCGCCACCATTCCTTGCATGTTCGATTCGCTGACCCTTATACAGCTCCATGAACGTAAGCCATTTCACACCATCATATGAGTAGTTTGAATCATCAGTGCGACCTATATGGGCCAGTGTATTTTCAGGCATATAGTGCATTTTATATACCATGAATGATAATGCTGCAATGGTGGAACAATCAAGTAGGCAGTCAACTTTATGATCCTTAAGGAAGATGCCCCTGAATTTCTCGAAGGATTGTCGAAGAATATTAACATCTTGAACGCAGTACGTTGTACATTCCTTCATGATATCGTAGTCCTTATTGTTAAATGTTTGATACCAACGTTCAAAATCAGCCTTTTCACTGTCGGACATACGATGTGTCTCAAAAGCCTCCTTAGCCGGAATTTTTCCCTTGTAATTTATATTCTCGAGGGTAAGAAAACGGTAAGGAAAGAATCCTTTAGAAAGTTCACCTGTAAAAAGTTCGCCTGTAATGCCCATGCACTTAGGGAGTTTTTTCAGTGCACAAGGCATAAACATTAACGTGTCCTTAAAATGGATATTGTGGTTAGCTGTCATAGTTATAATTTTGGTTCCACGTTTCACCGGGTTGGAGGATATGGAATGGACGGTAGGTCGGGCAAGCAGTTTGCTGTAAACAAACTGATTGTCGAACTTACCGCCATTATGAGCCGCAACTAGTATGTTTGACTTCTTGTGTTTTTCAGCAAATCTGAATATATAATTGAGAAAAAGATCGACGGGACACTTCTCATACTCTTCTGTTGCTTCCAGATTCAGTTTGAATATTTCAGTCCGAGCCGTACCGCAAGTCTCACATGGTGATGAATTGTCTAGTTCCTTCTCGCCGCAGTTATTGCATACAAGCATACTCACTAGAATATACGGTAACATATCTGTTTTTAGGCGTCCTCCCTCTTCACGACTATTATGATTATAGGTTTCGATGTCATAATAGAACGTGAAAGTGGGCTTACGCTTGGCGAAAGCTTCATCTGTTGGAACCTTGATTTTCTTCATAAAACATTGGTGACTATCGCCCTCTATTCCATACTTCTCGTCGCACAGTCCACATTTAATATGCATGCAGTCGTGCTGGTGTTTGCCCTGTTTATCAGCTACGGATTCGTTGTCACATAATGTACATACTTTAAGGTATTTGCATGTGAGGTCTTTATGCAATTCAAGGCAATCCTCATTATAGAAATCCCTATTGCATTTATCACAATGTAAAAGCGTAGATGTGTCGCCAGGCATCCCTTTACATTTATAAGTTAAGCATTGTCCGCACCTGTATTCAGTGCACTCTGATTGTAAATGATTAATTAAATGATCTGTGAAACTATAGCACTGATGGCAAAAAACTGGTCCCTTGATATTCTTAGGAACTACGCTGCCTAGAGCTATCTTGATTGAATCTCCAGGAAAAAGTGATAATAATAAGCGCGTTTTCCTCGGAATCAAAATATCCTGATTACAAAGAGAGGTAAGTCCCTATTCTGTTCGTGGGGTTTAAACATTATCTCGAGTTTGCCGTGCTTATCTTTGGTAAAAACAAATATACGGCAACCTAATGTTTCCTCTATTACTGTAAAATCGTCTGCCTTTAGTGGTACTTCATAAGTCAACCCGCATCGATCTGCAATATCTTTACCTATTTCATGTAGATCATTAGGTTTAAAGGTCTTTATTTTAGGCGCAGCTTGGCCTGTCTTTTTAGGTACATGAGTGTGAAGCTTATAGCATGCAGCTATAGCCCTGAAACCACATCCTACACTGGTTGTTATTTCCCTATTCTCGTTATTTATACCAAGGTGTACTGTATTATTGTAAGGGTGTATAAAGTTCACAGACGAAGGGTCAATTGGTCCGTTACCCTCCGGATTGTGACATATCTGAACATCTACAATGAAATCATCCAACATGGCTTGATCTCCAGACTGAAAGAGTTCTAGAAAACGGTCCGATAAATATTGAGCCAGATTCGGTCGAGAAATCTCTTCATGCGGAATTCGTATATGGAATTGTCCCCCATTCCTATCCGTAAAAAGGAATCCTGCACGGATGGTATATTCCCGATATACCACTGTTCCTCGTACCTGTTCTATCACACTGTGAATGACCCCTACTAGTACGTCATTAATGTTGCGAATTCCGTTAAAGATCTGGGTTGTATCGAACGTACTCTGTACCGATGGTTATCGATAATCCCTGAGTTACGCGTAGATCCTTCACGTGTAACTTTCAATAATTCTGTCGAGAAAGGTGTAGGCGTTTCATCAACCTCCTCCTCGATCATCAGAAATACCTCTACGCGTGAAGGCCGCCCAAAACAGCCCCGTCATCAGCATCCGCTCCGAGATTCCCCTTTCCGCTTTTTTGCTTTTCTGCGAAAAGAGATGAAAAATTCATAAAATTCGAATACATAACTATATGTAACAGACCATTTTTCCAGTAAATATTTTCAGCTAATATATAGAATAATTTAGATTGTTAACTTACGAAGATTCCGAAGTTGGGATATTCGTTTCAGATAAGGGTGAGGGGGGCTCTTCATGTGTATTTGGAGATTCATTGGGTGCCTCGGTGTTTAAGTCTGATTGGAGACGTTTGCGACGTTCAAGCTCAGCCAACAGTCTTCTCTTAACAGGCCTAATTGCATTCCGACCACCTCTGACTTTGTTGACACAAGGGGTACTGGCAGTACCAATATTATCACACTGTAATGAAATAGCATTATAAGTATATATTTATATATTATATATAATATATATATATATATATATAGTATATATATTATAATATATATATATAATATTATATAATATATTAATATATATATATTATATATATATATATATATATATATATATATATATATATATATATATATATAAGAATATCTATTGTAATAGCGTCTATGAATATAATAACGCTTAAGAAATAATATAGAAACTTACTCTAGGCCGAATCCTATTATCAACGGGTTGGGAATTAAGAAATAAGTCCATCTTTCTCTCCGCTTCAGGTAGAGTTCGCACACATTCCTCATCACTATCCGTAGATATGTCAAGAGCATCGCCATCAGTGTTCACTGGTACAAGAATGGGTATTTCGTTCTCGGTCACCCTAAGCAATCTACGCTGTTAAAATAAAGATGAATATAATATATATATATTAATATATATATATAATATATATAATATATATATAATATATATATATAAATATATATATATATATATAATAATATATATTATATATTATATAATATATATATATATAATATATATATATATATATATTAATATATATATTATAATATATATATAATAATAATAAATAATAATAATTTTAACATCACTTACCCTTTTGCATGGTTTGACAGCATTCTGTCTTCGGTCATCATCAGCATCGACTGCATTTTCATAGGCACCCACAGCTTCCACTAATTCAACCTCTTCGACTACTTCTACGAGCACGGTTTCTGATACAGGTTCGACATCTCCACTGAAAGTGCGTTTTAGACCACGTTTTTGATTATTTGCAGCCATATTTTCGTTTTCTTCTACAATTCTTGTCAACTATCGTAAAACACTGAAACAGAAATGTATATATATATATATATATATATATATATAATAATATTATATATATATATATAATATATATATATATATATAATTATATATATTATAAACCTTATACATTATAGAGTATGCAAATTATGGTATAAAGCAGTAAAACATCGACGTATAAAGCAGAAAACATGATTAAGCAGTAAAGCGTAAAACAAAAGCATACTATTCCCTTTGATGCTAGGTAGCACCTCTATTGATTTACTGATTTACTGCTTTAAGGTACGTAATGTTAATAATAATAAAAATATGATGCAAAGCAGTAAAACATATGAGTTAAAGCAGTAAAACATGAGTTAAAACAGTAAAGCCAGTAAAACAAAAGCGTACAATCCCTTTGATGCTAGGCTAGCACCTCTATCGATTTACTGATTACTGCTTTAAGGTACGTAATGTTAATAAATATATGAGTTAAAGCAGTAAAACATACGAGTTAAAGCAGTAAAACATGAGTTAAAACAGTAAAGCAGTAAAAAACAAAAAGCATACTATGCCCTTATGAGGGGTATTGTAACAACCTCCTATATTGATTTACTGATTTTACTGCTTTAAGGTACGTAATGTTAATAAATATATGAGTTAAAGCAGTAAAACATATGAGTTAAAGCAGTAAAGCAGAAAGTTAAAACAGTAAAACAGAAAGTTAAAGCAGTAAAGCAGAAAGTTAAAACAGTAAAGCAGAAAGTTAAAGCAGTAAAGCAGAAAGTTAAAGCAGTAAAGCAGAAAGTTAAAGCAGTAAAACAAAAAGCCATAATAATCCCTTAGGTGTTAGGTTATAACACCTCTATTGATTTACTGATTTTACTGCTTTAAGGTATGTTAAAATTATGTTTTTAATAAAATTTCGTACAATTGTAGTAAAATAAATGATTATATATCAGACACTCTGGATTGTTTTCGTCTTACATACAATTTTTAAAAATTATAAAATTAAAAAATTATAAATAAAAATATAAAAAGAAAAATAATGTTAATAAATATATGACTTAAAGGCCAGTAACGGAGGTTGAAGAGCTCTTCGAAAGCATGCAACCATCCCAATAAAATCTGAGTCATCAAAGATGAAACATCATTATAGGAGACATCAAAGTTAAGACATCAAAATATCGTGTGGGTGTGAGTGTAAGTGTAAGTATGTCTATAGGTAAGTGTAAGTGTCTATGGCGGGTGTATAAGTGCCATAGTGTAAGTGTCTATGAGATGCTATAAGTGTCATAGTTGTTGGTTGTATAACTGACATAGTGTTTGTGGTGCTGTGTTGTGTGTTGGTGGTTGGTAAGTGGCAAGTGGTCTATAGGTTAGCGTAAGTGTCTATGGGCGAGTGTATAAGTGACTATAGCTGTGTGTGGGTGTTGTGCATCTGGGTGTGTGGTGGTAGGATTTGTCATGCTAGAAAATGCTAGAAAATGCTAACTCATACTAGAAGCAATCTAGCAACTTGTTAATATTACACCAATCGAATCCCTCATACCTTATAACCTAGGGGTAGAAACCCATATTAGGGCTATTCTAGTCTCAAAGGAGGCTAGAAAAGGCTTGAAAAAGTGGCACTCAGTGGCACTATGTGGCACTCACTGGCACTCACTTGGCACACTATGTTGCACTCACTTGGCACTCACTTGACACTCATTGGCACTCACTGGCACTCACCAGGCACTCATCTAATACTCATAGAAACACTAATAGAACACCCTTACATTATATATATATATAATTATATATATATATTATTATATATATATCATATATATATATATATATATATATTATATAATATATATATATATATATATATATATAGATAAAGTTACCATGAACAAAAACTTCTCTTGCTTAATGTTGGTAATAATATTCAAATTGAACTTGAGGCTTTTAGCACAGGCAACGGCAGGTATTTTTACTAAAAAACTCTAATGCTATATTGTTCTGTTATGTTGCTGTAACGTCACGTTCAAAATCAGTTTTTTGTATTTTAGATTTTGTTTTTTTCATACGCACACCCAGTGCTAATAATGCTACACAAACGAGATAAAAATAATGATTCCACGTTTGTCTTCGAAATCGGTTTAGATGAATTAGAGAAAGTATATCCATATCAAATACATTATAAAATATTGTAAATGTTATAAATGTATTTATTTTACAAGTTTAAATTGTATATTATGAATTAACTCCTATATGTACAATATCCTGTGCGAAAAAAATAAAAACGAAAAAAAATAAACTCTACGAGAGAGAAGGCGTGTGAGCATTCTGGTGATACTTTCAGTAGCATTTTTATAATATATATATATATATATATATATATATATATATATAATATATAATATATACTATATATATATATATATATATATATATATATTATATAATATACATTATAATTATATATATATATATATATATATATACAGTAGTGAAATAAATAAATTGGACTAGTTAATAAATAAATTATATTAGTTAGCCCCTCGGAGAAAAATATTTATTATATTCTGTATAAATATTAAATAAATATTTTTATTTTATTTAATTAAAAATATGTTAAATTATTTTTATTATAAATTTTAAAAGCTATGCATTATAACTTCAGGCTATGTTAATTATGAATAGTTATTTGGGAAGATTAATAAGGGCATGGAGATTTTGAAAAACTCGAATTCCCTTATTTATTTAGAATCCCTTTTGCACCTTTAAGGTGAAGAGGAAGTTCCTATTCAGGAGCTGTAAAGAATATAGTTACATTGCAGACCTGGCCAGTTTGATGAAACAATATTCCTTTAAAATATTAAAAAAAACACAAAAAATCTTTTTTATAAAAGAGAATTATGATTAAGGTATATATATAAATATACTATATATATATATATATATATTATTATAATATATATATATATTATATATATATATATATATATATATATATAAATATATATATAAATACTAATATATTATATAGTATATATATATATATATATTATTATATATAATTATATAATAATAATATATAATATATATATATATAATATATATATATATATATATATATATATATATGAAAAGATGAATTTGAAAATATAGTATGGTTCTCGGAGAATCAATAAGAAATATTTGGTATAAGTTTTAATAAAAAACGAAGTGTTTTCGTAAAAATATAATACTTACCTTGAACTCTCGTTGTTTCAAGTTAAAATAATAATAATTACAACGTATGAAAGTACACCTTAGCTATTGGCCTTTCTACTTAGCGGTTCTTTGTGCGTGGTTCTTTGCTACGAATGCGACGGACTCCGCGGAATTTGTTAAAACGTTTGACGCGACTCTTCCATTGACGATGGCGTGGACGATGAATCTGCGATGCAACGCGACGATTGAAAATTATGACGAAGATTAACAAAACGCAATATAAAACAAAATGGCGGACGCAAGTCAACAAGGTTGTTGCCTTTTTATAAAAAAAAAAAAAAAAAAAAAAAAAAAAAAAAAGAGAGCGAGTTTCTAAAAAAAAAGGGTTCTCAAAAAAAAAGGAAAAGAAAAAAAAAAAAAAAAGGTAAAAAATTCAGGTTGCCCAAAAAGGTCAAGGACAGGTAAAAATTTGGGCCAAAAAAAGGTCAAGGTCAGGTAAAAATACCGTTGGTCAAAATGACCAGCGGTCAGTCAAGGTCAAAAAGGGGGCGGAGCTACGGTGTCCAAAATGGCTCTCCTACTTACTTGAACCGGAAGAAATTTCGTTTCATCGCACATTACGAGTTTTATAAATTTAGAAAGCGCGAGGTAAGGCATATAACCCACAAATATGTTAGGAAACCATAGTATAAAAAGCAAACTAGTAAAAATATTATAAACAACAAATTTAATCCTTAAATAGATTATATTTTAGCGGTTTTGGATAATTTTTAGTAATTTTTCCCCGTTTTGGAGTCATTTTTCATTACGTATATATTTAGGTACATGTTTTATTTATTATTTACTAAAGAATATCATAGGGTAGATGCACAACAAACCGCTCTTTGAAGCGCTCGCTCAAAATGGTACCTAGGTACCTACTTATTTATTTTAATCAAAACTTCAGGCACAGAGAAATTCTAGCAATCAATCTCAATCATCATCGATTTATTATTATTATTTATTGTTATTATTATTATTATTTTTATTATTATTATTATTATTATTATTATTATTATTATTATTATTATTATTATTATTATTATTATTATCATCAAAAATAATTTGTTCCATCGGTGGTCTCCTCCTTTGTTTGGAATATGAAACGTGAATTACACATTAGACTTATCTCTTTCAGAGGGTAAAGAGTCGGTTCCGCCGTCTGGAGATATAGAGAAGTGAAAGAGGAAGAAATAATGATGAGTTGAAGAGAAGTTTTTGTGTGTTTTTGAGAATAGATTTTGTACGATTCCTTGATGAAATACAAGTTGCATGAGTTTCGGGAGTTTGAAGAAGTACAGTAATATTTTAAGGCGTAAAGGCCCTGTGGCGAATATCACGAGAACAAAAAGTTAAACCAAGATTTGGTTCGAGTTGAAGGGAAAAAATATAGAATGAAAACCTCTATGCCTCAGAATCACCAAACCCCATTATGAGCTTTGTGCTGTCCGTGTGACCCCTTTCGTCGAAGCACTATTCATACCAATGGAATTCAAAGTTCTATCTCTTTTCCTACCAGTTCGCTTCTGTATGGAGTATATCACATTTCTTGAGTGGTTCCACTAGCGTAGCTCTCCTTCAAAAGGTGGAATCTAGAGTTTTTCTTCAGTCAGCTCTCCTCTCACCAATCTCGTTCAAACTCAATTTGTTCCATCACTATAACATCAGATTCTGCTGCTCTTCTGAACTCTAGCCACAAATCTTTCATAGAGAAGAGTTCTTCCGGCAAATATTTCTACATAGTTTAATCCTTTCTCTCCAACTCTCTGACCTCAGACTTAAAAGCTGTGCTCAATTTTATATGTACTCAACTGAAAAGTCTGGAACACTCCCGTTTTATCTATTTTCCCAACTACATTTGTGACTTGCACACTTTCAAACGCCTTGTATCGGAACATGTCGACCTTTAAATTGGTCTTCACTTGGGAATTCACCTCCCCCAAACTCAGTAGAATTTGGTAGGCCTTCGACATTTCCAATCAAAGTACGGTAAAACTATACATTAGTATACGTCGATATCTCGAGAACTACGATACTTACAAGAAAATCAATTACATATTTGGAATCAACGTATGAAACCTATTACCGGAATGTTGTAAAAAAATATAAATGTAATTGTAAATTATATAAAACCAACACATTAGAAGGAAAATGCTTAAAGGTATGTAATGAACTGAAACATAAAACGTAAAATAACGAAACCTAACCTAATCTAACCTTACCTAACCTAACCTAACTTAATGTAACCTTACCTAACCTAACTTAACCTAATGTAACCTAACCTAAAGTAACGTAAAGCAACGTAAATCAACGTAAAATAACGTTATTATTATTATTATTATTATTATTATTATTATTATTATTATTATTATTATTATTATTATTATTATTATTATTATTATTATTATTATTATTTGTAACAACATTCCGGTTATAAGCTTTATACTATGATTAAAAATATGTAATTGGTTTTCTTGTAAGTATCGTAGTTCTCGAGATATCGCTTTACACTAATGTAAAGTTTGGCCTCAAAGTACATATTTATTATAGATATAATTTTCATCGAAAAAATGGAAACAGTTTTGTCGCAGTCACTAAGATGTTGCCATTCACAGGCGACTTATTTCCTGACAACGTTGGTTTCGACACGTAGGGATAACCTGGCCAGTTGCATGCTATACGTTGCTTTTTTGTGTCCTCAGTGGAAGCCAGTCTTAATTGATCTTGAGACCTCGTGCCGCAAAGATTTAGTATCAAGGAAATTAAGAACCCAGATAAAAGTTTTAAATTATTTTTCCCTTAGACTCTACACCTTATCCAAAGGTCGGGGGAAGCTGGAGAGTACTTCGAGATGGAGCAATACTTTATACAAATTAAATCAAACCCTAGTATAGTTGTAATATCTTTAGGAGATGAAGACACCATAAGGAAATATGTTCCTTCTCGTTCAAGTTTCTACACGGAATCAAAGTTCCATCTTGTCACCCTTAACGTCTCGAAAACATCCCTTTTATTTCCACTCCTGATGAAATTAGAAACATCTAAAGGCACTATGTATTCTTTAGAACAGAAAAACGAAGATATTGGTTTCATTTTAAGAAATCTCCAACAGAAAGTTTGACGTTACAAACGTTTATAGATTCTCCCTCGTCGGGACTCGCCTGATACCTCAAATCCTCGCTTACTACTGACTTTTAGTTCCCATTTTCCACCTTCAAAGTTGAAAATACGTTTATTCCTCGACGCAGACGTTTCTTAAAATGTCAACGATTTGGTCATCCTCGAAAATACTGTAGGGAACCGCATGACATATGTCCAGTATGAGGAGAATTTCACATTCCCTATGAAAACGCACCACACTGCAAAAACTGTTGAGGACCCCACAATGTCTCTTCTTTAAATGCCCGTCTTACCTGTTTGAACAGGAGCTTTTGGAGTTATATACCATCCATACAAAAACTGAGCAGGAGAGATGCCATACACCAGCTAAAAACATAGGCAATTTTATGCTACAATTACAGCAGCCCCCTGCCTCCGCGTGTTAATCCACCGACACAACCCCATTCTAGTGAAATTCAAAGTTACTGGAACCCGCCCGCCTGGATAGCCTATAATACCGGCTTCGCAAATAGTCCAAAAGGTGCTTTTGATCCAATCTCCAGTTCAAAATGTCATCAACAACCCTACTCCGAGTACCAGTTTTAAAATAACCAGCGATGAAGCCAAGTTGGTTCAGCCACTACAAAGCTGCACTCCTTGCCAAGATCCTCTGTCCCACAGCCTCCCGATGAGTTTGCCAAACTCATGAAAGAGGCCTGCTTCTATATCCCCTAACCCGTCTTCCACCATTACTCAAATTCCTGAAAAAGATTTTCCTAAGCAATTAGAAAAGATTAATCACCAAGCTAAAGATTACTCGCTAAAATACAAAACATCGGAATTTCTAAAGCAAAACACACTGACCCCAGATGTAAAAAATGCAACTCAGAAGAGCTTATCATAAGTCTCTATTCCTGAGACAAAAGCAACGACTTCAATAGATTGTACTCAAACAATCGCACATATTGAACAACCCACCAACCAACTCAGATAGCTTGCAAGGGTATTCCAGCTCTTTTGAATCCTCATATAACTCATCTCCGAATACCCTACTTTAGCACTTTCTAAAGGATTATATGCCTAACCGGATGAAATGGACCCTGATGTGACGACCCACTCTCCCTCTAATGCCTCTTGCGCTTCCGAGAGAGAAGAATGGAAAACCGTTCAATGCAAACACAGTAAGCGCTCCAAGCGTTATAAATCTGTTGGTGGCATAAAAGGGGTCCCAGAGGTTCCTCATCTTAAACCAAATTGTCCAGTCTTCCATAATCACCCACCTGATGGAACAGAAAATTCTCTAAAGTTAGGCCTCCGAAACCCAACGGATCCCATATTGGATCCCAATATCGCAACTCCAACTTCCTTACAAAGAAGTGACACTTATCCGGTGTCACCTTACAATGCTTCCATGGAAACATTCCCATATTCTCCACCCATTCCTGAATCTGCTTGTTTGGCAGATGCTGATATCGCTAACATTCCTAAGTATGAATATTTGAATTGCTCTTCCAACGATCAACCAAGTTCACTTAATAAAATGGGCTTGGTTGAACTCGACTTACTTCGCATTCATGACGAAGCCCCGTCTCTAAAATGGGTAGTACAACCCAAAGCTCTTGTACGACTATTCCCTACCACCAAGATTTGTTGCTGCTCCTCTTCGGGAAACACGTCTCAGCCTTTCCTCTCCATCCATATCCACTTCCAATATTACCCTTAGCCAAATAGAGACAATTGTCTCATAAAGATCATCCTCATAATATTTATAACATAGCATGGCCACCTTCCTCAATGGAATTTTGTGGCTACTATTCTAATTTCGAAAAACTTGTTCAACTATTAAGCACATGTACACCAAAATGCATATGCTTTCAGAGACTTAAACTATGCTATCGTGACCTCTTCCAACCGTCGGAATATAAATCGCCGCTAACCTCTATAGAAAGAGGTGACAATGATAAGGAAGGTGCAGGAATACTCATTCAAAAAATCTATCCCTTATTCTCCAGTCCCTCTTCAAACCAGACTTCATGCAGTGACATCAAAAATTTATCTGTCAACCGACCTTACTGTCTCCTCGATCTACTTTGCTCCGAGTAGTGATTTTACTAAGGAAAACTTAGCTGATCTTTTTCAGCAGCTCCCTACTCCAGTTGTCAGGAATGGATAGGCGATAAAATGACAGATAGAAGTAGAAAAAGGGTTGGAGTTAGGACAATACATTGGGTAACTCTACTATAAATGGATTTAATGAAAGGGTGGTCGTCTACAACTGCTGTTTTAAAGCGACCAGAAAAAAATCAGAGAGAAGTATAGATATCGAAAGATGGAGGTTTCGAAATTAAAGCTTTGTACCAAATTATATGGAAACGCCGCAAGCCACAACAAAGGATTCACCGATATGCCAAAGAGCAGAGGATCAAAAATCAAGTAGGAAAAGATCATAAGAAGGAGCATTTCTTAAGAATGTCCGGAGCTCTATACTAATGATCTTGTATCCCTTCTCTCACATTCTTAGCATAGTATAGATATAATTAAAATTATAGTACTTCAGTCCAATGTTATATTTTTCCCACCCTCTTGTGTGAGTGTTCTTTTCGCGGGAAAAGTTGCCTCTAAAACTTTAAACAAATATTTTTATAGCAAATATTTTTAGTATTTATTCGTGGTAAAAAAAATGAAGAAAAATGACATGTTTTTTATAAAAATTATTTAATAAATTTGTTCTAAAATGCCATGAAGAGGACGGTGCCAATTAAAAAAAAATTAGAAATTTGTTTGTAATGAACCAATCGAAAGGTTTCTTACATTTCGACGTAAGTAAATGAAGGCGTAGCTTTCTTTCGAAAATAGCCGTTGGAAATTTTAAAAATATATCTGCAATTTGCCCGATAATTTCCCTATCTATCTGTCCTACTGTATGTAAAGGCGTTTTCGTTTTTGCTTGAAGCGTATGAATGCTCTAGTTTGCGTTCGCTTCTGTCAAACTTAGTCCAAAATCGTAAGAAATGCTCACCAAACGTAAGGAATTTCCTTAATTCTGTAGGGATGGTATTTCCCGGCTTGCTGAATTTAGCACGTTCTTACGAAAAAATGTTAACAAAAATAAATAGCTGCGTGGTAGGCCCGTTTGAATTGATAAATGTTTCATTCAATAAAATCAGATTTAAATCTAATTCTTCTAAATCGATACACTCCATCACAATAGTTGGTCAATTTATATAAATAATTTGTTATTTCTTTATTTCTTTTTTTTCCAAATCGACGGGCTGCATCACAAGAGCTGATTCCAATTGTTTGTAAGCATAAGTAATTGTCGTAAGAAATCGTGGTCGTTTATGTACAAAATTCTGGCTAAAACTGTGTAAGCATTTCTTATCAAGCGTAAGCACAAATGACAAAACCAAAAACAGTCTTAATATTGGTATTAATACTATGCTCTGTCTTTATATATAGTCCTTTTTATACATATATAGGTTATACTATATATATATAGTATAATTATATACTCTATACTACTACTATTACTACCTTATATTATTATATATATATATATCTAATTACAGGTAATTAATGTTTTCATAGAGAAGGGGGTAATATATATATGGACCGAGATACTCAGGTCTATATTTAATGATAATAATTAATCTTAATCAGTGTGTGTGAATGAAAGATATGTCACTTTGACGTTTATTAAACAATTAAAATATGCAATATGATTATTCAACAATTCTCAAATGATTAGGTGCCATTAAACGGGAAATATATAAGCGTATAATTTAACTAAATATATCGTAAACTATAGCAGTGTTCAATATAAACCTGACACTAATTTAACATGACCTCTCTCTTCCGAGGATTAGTACACAGTTCCGTCTATAACTTAGCTCTTGTTCCCTTAGGATTCTAGCCAATCACATTCAAATCTTTGGCATCTCCCACCTGAAGGGGAGGGAGTGGATGCCTTAACTGTTTCTTCAATGCTATAAATTTGCTTAGTTTCAAGGGCTGTTATCACCAATGATCGTAATAGATGTACACGGATGAGGTATGCAAGTTTGCCTCGTACATAGGTGTACATCACACTATGAAATGCATGCTAATGTCTTACATGACCGTCCCTACACCTTTAATTACCTGTCCAGATTGGTGACCCCTGGAGACTAAAAGAGATGGGGGGCCCTATAAACAGTTGTGAAGCAAATTGTTATCGCTTCCCAAATATCTTCCATACCCGTCTACTAAATTTTACAGTAAATTCAAAAGGAATGAGGAAGGAAGAATATATGAAATTACTACTCGAGAAAGGGTAAAGAACTACAATATATGATTAATAACACACCTTTAACAAATTTTTAATTTGTCCTCGTATTAATTACCATATGAACGTTTTTAACTCTTTCTTCAAGGGACATTCAGCATAAATTTCTCACCCCACTTTCTCTTTTTTTCTTCATTTCTCCTTTTCAGATCTTTCAGTAGGGGGAGAGTTAACTAGATTATAATATATTTTTACATTTCTGAGGTTTTCTACCACAACTTTATCTCATTTTATCAAATGAGCATTATTTGTTATTTTTACCACACGATATGGTCTGTGATATTTTGCTTGAAGTTTACCCGTATTATACTGTTGATTTTTAACTAACATATATTTTGCCTCTTTCAAATTCTTAGGGAAAAAGATGTTTCTATTTCGTAGGTTTATTCTTTCTGCAAGTGGTTTAGCTATCAATCCTGCGAGTTTTTCAATGTAATTATCATATGACATAGGCCGATCTGACACTTCTGCATTTAATAGACCACCAGGTATATTTACATTCTGCCCGAATAAGATCTGACTTGGGCTTATACCACTTTCTGAGATGGGGGCCTGTCGAACAGCGAAGATTGCAAAGGGTAAGACATCTAACCATTGCTGATTTTTCATCTCAGGCTCCTCCAACATAGCCCTTAGGCAACTTAACAGGGTCTTGTGAAAAGCTTCCACCTTCCCATTACTAAAAGGTGAGCAGCTTGCTGTGGTGTAATGAGAGGTGCCTATTAGGCGGCACACACTCACAAATAGGTGTGACATCCAGTTGGCACCCTTATTCTGTCACCAAATTATCGGGTACACCTGTAAAGGGAAATATCTCGGACTAACTTTCACTATGGTTTCTTTTGGTACATCTTTGATAACGTAGGTCCATACATAATGACTATACCAAGTACTTATAGCCATGGCACGGGCTCATCTTGACTATGTTTGCATTCGTCGTTTGTAACTTGTAACTGGTCTCCTTGTATTTTCCAAAAATGGGGTTTATTTTCCTACCCACTTTGCTTACTTGACACTGTGGGCAGCGACTCACAATATTTTTCACCCTTTTATTCATACTTTGAAATACAAATTCAGCCTTCACTGCGGTTAAACAGCCGTTAATTCCTAAATGCCCCTGGTGGTGCATTATTTTTATTACCTCATCTATACACTCTTCAGGCAGTATGATTCTTGCATAGTTTAAGGATATATCGACATATAATTGTAATTGCTTTTTCATATACCATAATTTTTGTTTCACAATATTTAGTGAACTTTTGTCTTTATTCAATAGTATTGTTTTTATATATCTATCGTTTTCCTTTTTATCACAAATATCCTTGTAGTCTATCTTTTTATGAAATTTATTTATAATTTCTCTGTTTTACTGTAGCTGGTAATTAAATTTATAGTTTTTATTTCACTCAAATTTTCATCTATTTTATGCACAGCCCGCTGACCGTTGAGTTGTTTATTCCACTTTTCGAACAACTCAGCTTCTATTGTTAAGCGCTCATCTATCTGAATTTCTCTTTTTTCAACATTTAAATCCTTTTAGTGATCGGAATGCGAAGCATTTGGAAAAGGTTTCTCCAGGACATTTAAAGACCACATTCCTTTCTTTCTCATAGTTTATTGCTTCGGCGCGTGCATCTGTCTCGTAAAAATTACATTCTGGTCGTCTCTTTAAATTCTTTAGACTGCAGACTGCTTTCGTAGTATTTGGAAATACGGGTCTGTTTCCTGGCATTTGAGTGGCCGCCACGCGTTCTTGGGAACCAATAGCGCCTTCCATTTCAGTTTCGTTTGCGCTGTGATTGGCTGAGAGAATTGGTAGCTCCTCTTCCTTTTCATTTTGCAAGATTTCAACATTTTTGCATGGTTCTGTATTTCCAATAATGTGGTTTTTCAACAGGTATTCAGAGAGGGATTTTATCTTGCTATTTATCAGCTTCCAAGCGATCTGATAAGTACTCAGTACATTAAGTTGACGTACCTTCCTTACGTTGTGGTTCTTTTGATCATTGTATTTCGATATTAGTTCCCGAGACTGGGTATGAATCGTCATTGCACGAGTAGAGATATCCGTATTTTTTCAATAATTTATTCAAACAGACCAATAATTTGTTTGCATGATCATATCTTTGTTCGGTGGATGACAAAAATACTACTAAAGAGCAATGGGTCGGTCTCCTTCGTCTGCCAGGATTGCACCTGCAACTGCACTTGCAGTTGCATGGATTATGATTTTGATGGGACCTGATGTACTTGGAAAAGTCAACGTACAGGCATGTTTTATTGCGTTTTTAGCATTTTCAAAAGCTTTTTCGGCAAGCATATTCCATTGTATTCTGCGCCGCGAATACGGCTTGCCACGCAAAAATGCGGTGAGTGGCGCTATGATTTCAGAAAAACAGGGAAGACTGTTCCTGTAGAAACCTATTTTTTCCAGAAAGGCTCTCGGTTCTCTTATTGTTTTTGGCTTATCCGACTCTATTATATCTCTCACTTTATCGGTGTTTAGATTCACCCCTCTTTCGTTTATTGTATATCCTAAGTAATTGATTTCTCTTTCAGCTATTTGGCACTTCGCTGGATTTAAACTGATATACAGGTATTGGAGTCGTTGCAGCACTTTTTCAAGGATAATATTATGTTCTTCTTCAGTCACAGTATGAATTAAAATGCTATCCATATAAACGTGGACATGATTTATGTCCTGTAAAAGGATGTTCATCATCCTTTGAAAATTGAAGGGTGAGTTTAAATAACCCATGGGCAAGCAAGTGTAAGAATAGGTACACAAGTTACATGATATCGTAAAATATTTTTCACTTTCAGCAACGAGGGGGATCGAGTAGAAGGCTTATGTTAAATCTATACGTGTGAAGTATTTACTCCCTTTCAACATAAATATTGCATTCTGTAAATTTGGTAGGCCGAAGGTGTCAGGTTCAGATCTTCTGTTTAACTCTCTAAAAGTCTGATATCAATCTAACTTTATTTCCTTTATCCAAAACAGACACTGGAAAAGCCCAAGGAGAGCTTGTCCTTTTTAAGACACCTGTTGCAAGTAAATTATTAAACTCTGATCTTGCTTGATTGTATAACCTATGTGGTATTCTTCGTGGTCTCATACGAGTTGGTGGTCCCTTAACACTTGCTTTATAACGATAAACCTCAGATAACTCCTCTAATACTCGCACCGGCATTACTGCATCATTTTCATTTGTAGTGATTTTTCCATCTTTATTTATTAAAGCGGTGCCAGGGCCAGCTGTTTTGCCTTTATATTTTTCAAAAAATTTTGTTCACCTCTCTTTTTGTTTTATTTTAATATGATTTTTTCAGTTATAGGGGTTGAGAAACATCTTTATATTTAATTAATAGATCATTAAAAAATGGAGTGTTATTAGGTAAAGGAGGAGAGGTGGAAGGAGGAGTTTCAGTATGGGACTGAGTGTCTCTCAAGGTTGCATGCACATGCTTATAATTAAAATCTATGCCCTTACTCAATTTTATTGTATGATTTGTTAATGGGTCAATTAAAATATCATGTTTAAAGTCTATCCCTAACTCGTAGCGTTTGAGAAATTGCAAGCCTAAAATGTTTATTTTTACTGCTGAAACATAGAATTTATCAACATACTTCCTCTTTAAATTTATATCAAATTCTACATATTTTACATCATAAATGGAAATTTTAGTATTATTTGCAGCTAAGATATGCCCTATTGGCAATTTTCGCCTTGCAATCTCATCTGCGGCTAAAATATTAAGATCGCTACCGCAGTCAACAAGATAAACTCTCTTATTCAAAATATCACAAACTTTATATAGCTTCAGATTGGAAATCTCGCAAACTCTCTCATCATTCTCAGTTTCGCTGAAAACTTTGTCTTGAAGGTGACTACCTTCCTCGTTTCCAAAACTTTAAGCTGAGCCTGTTGAGATGTTTGCCACATTTATCTTACCAGCGTCTATATCGTTTACAATAGACATTATTTAATGAAATGGTATTAAAGTAAGTATAACCTGCATGCGAAGGTTGTACAGACCCTATCAAATTTTTACGAGGTAAATTACTTTTATTTTATTTACTCTCAATTCAATGTTTCAGATTGAACGAATGATTCAGCTTTTTCAATGATTTTGGTTACTTTTTTTTCATTTTGTATAATACTTTTTATTTTTAACCTTTATATTTAAAATAGAATAGATATAGGGCTATGAAAGAGGGAGATTGAAATATGAAAGGACGTTATTTGCATGCATATGAAAATAATTTGAAAATGCATTTTTAAGCTTTGTGTATCGAAATCATTTAAAACCATGGTTGGCATTAAGAAACTCCCCCCCCAAAAAAAAAAACTAATAAAACCCAGAAAAGTCCAGAAAGTTTTTTTTTTTTTTTTAATTTTAGCTATTATTTTCAAAAATTTGAGATTTTTAAAAATTACTAATATTTAATAATAACTACTATATTATATTTCATTATTAGGGACCTTAGTTGCATTTTATTCAAGATTTTCACTGATATACCTTTTAAATATTTGAAATAAATGAGAATAAAAAAAAAAAAATTTAAAATTCAATACAAAAGTACAAATGAATGTATCTTTAAATTTTATTGACTAGAAAGTAATAAATAGATTCCACTATGAAAATTAAAAATATTAAAAAATACTGATATCAATGTATCGATAATCTGATAAAAAATAGATATTAATATATCGATAACCTAATTTACATTTTGAGTTTTGACACAGTTCCTTCTTCCCTACGCAAACGAGAAAAAAAATAAAAAGTTGTTTTCGTAGCGCTTTTTTAAAATATTTTTATTGAAAATATATATTTAAAATTTACGTTAATGAATCATTAAAACTTTAAATAATTTTAGTACAGTAATTACCTCAAAGGCATTAATGGAACTATATTATTACCTTTTCATTAAAATATACGAAAAAAACAAAATAACCAACAGGATATGTATTAGAAAATAAAAGATAAATATTATCTATAACCTTCCGAATCTCGTGGTACAGAAATATACACAGCAGGTCTAACACAAATACAGAAATATACTCTGCAAGCCTAATACAAATTTTCTCAAGTGCACTTATAATATTGTCTGCAAACTTGTAGACAATCTATAATCGATATTTTTTTTTATAAAATATCGAAAGTAATTCCATAATTAATCGAGCAGAAGAACTACCATTAATCATGCTGAAAATCTATCGAATATATATTAGAGCATTAGAAATAAAAGGACAGTAAGAAGCCACATGGGGCTATCGAAACTGTCCCAGTCAAGCCAATAGAACCAATCACAAAACACATATTCATACAAATCCACAAAGCACCCTAGGGCTTGTTAGTAACTTTTATAGTATACACAAAGTCTAAAACATGCTCATGCAAATCCACAAAGCACTCTAGAGCTTGTCAATAACTTATAGTATACACAAAGTCTATAACTAAAAAAAAAAAACTATAGCTAAAGTACATGCTAAGCACACTACAATATTTAATAACTTTATAGTAACATGCAGTTTAACCTTAACAACTATTACAAAAAAAAAACGCCAGTTTGGTTTAATCAAGATATACTATATGAAACTCAAACCATCCATATACCTATCCAATCCTTTCTTAAATGTTGCAATCGAGTCTCACTCAACAAACTCCTGTGGCAAACCATTCCAAAATTTAACGTTCCTCTTTCTGAAAGAAAGCTTCCTTATATCAAGATGGCACGCTTTTTTCTTAATTTTCTTACTATGCCCCCTGGTCTCTGGTCCGTGCTCAACTATGAAGAATTTATGGGTCCGTATTATCAATGGATGTAAATATTTTGAAAATTTGTATCATGTCCCCTCTGAGAAATTGCCTATCTGCAGAAAAAATTCCTAACTCCTTCAGCCTCTCTTCATAGCTCTTACCCTCAAACCCAGAAATGATCCCCGTTGCTCTACGTTGCACTCTCTCTAGCATATCTAAATCTTTAAATAAGGGGCCCAAACTTGTGAACAATACTCTAATGCTGGCCTAAAATAGCTACTATACAGTTTACTCATAACTTCTTTGCTCTTGTAAACAACATTGCGATTTATAATGCCCAGCATCTTATTAGCTTTATTCCTTGCTTCCAAACACTGATTAGCTATTTTCAAATTACTGCTTATAATCACACCTAAATCTTTTCATTCGTTCAAAGACTCAAGCCAATTCCCCTTCATATCGTAGTTAAAACTTTTATTTGAGTAACCTAGGTGAAGAGCCTTACACTTTTTTTTTTACTATTAAAATTCATTTGCCACTTTCTGCCCACCCAAGAAGTTTATCAAGATCATTTTGAATCTTTATACATCCTTCACTATTCCTAACTGAGGTAGACTTTTATCATCTGCAAACTTAGAAACCTTGCATTTAAGTCCCTTGTCTAAATCATCTATGCATATGAGGAACAATATTGGCCCCAGCACTGAACTCTGTGGGACACCACTCTTCACTATCTCCCATGATGACTTATTGCCATATAGTTGTACACACTGTTTTATATATATATATATATATATATATATATATATATATATATATTATAATATATATATATATATAAATAATATATATTAATATATATAACATAATATAATATAATTATAATAATATATATATATATAATAATTATATATATTTAAATATATATGGCATGTATATATATTATAATATATATATATTATAATATAAAATATATAATATATATATTATATATATATGTATAATATATATAATTATATATATATTATATAATATATTATATATTATATAATAAAATTAAAAATCTCTGAATTTCTAAAGCGTGCCTATATTTTAACAAATGACTATATACATATCCATCTCATATACTCCTAAACCGGGTTTACAAAAATATATGTGGTTGTTGCGCAGCTCTTGGGGAGGTATGGTGTCTGGCAAGCCTGCCGATTTCTAAGTAAACAAAACTACCGAAACTATTGTAGCAAACCGTTACTGTAGCTTCCCAGAGCTCGAACAGTTGGATGACATCAACGTTCAAAGTTTAAATGAATATAAATTTAAGATTATTACTTGAATTACGTCCGGTTACTTATTACTATCAATAACCTGTAATAATAGCATGCATTTAACTTTACAATGTTCACCAATTAGCAATTACATTTCATTCAGCAGCTGGAATGGACAATGTCTTTTGCCAAATTATATGCTTAATTTGTAATTTTATACTATTATAATAAATTGTCAAATGTGTTAAAATAACATTACAAAAAAACAAATTCAAATACAGGGTCAACTATAAAAAAAATTTTTTTTTTGCGCCAAGGATATTTATCGAATTATGAGTATATTCGGGTGTGCTGATTTTCAGAAAACAGCAGTTGTTCCAAGAGTGGCTTCTTTCTTGAGATACAGGTGTTCCAGATATACTCTTGTACAAATATCTATATATATTACATATATATTATTTTTTTAAGGTATCTCTATATATATATATATATATAATTAATTATAGATAGTATAAGTATGAACTATATATGATATATATTATATAATCTATTATTATATATATAAGTTATATCTATATAATATATATATATATATATATATTTTTTTTTTCTATTTCAGACACAATGAGTACTTCACGAAGAGCCTGTTTGGATAACCCCAATGTATTCTGCTACATCGTGGTGAATATACAATAACAAGAAGAAATATTAATAACTTTTAAGGAAGCATATCTGGCATACTTTGGAATGAAACTTGGAGACAAGATAGTCTTGGGCTCCCCATAGAGGCTGTAAAAGTGGTCGAAAAATCTAGTCAGTGGAACAAAGACGAAGAAAAGGTTGAAAATTTGGTGTGCCTATGCCTATGGTATTGCGGGAGCCAAAGAATTACCACAGTGACATTGTTATTTTTGTTTGTAATGTGAAAGGTATCGAATCGTTACTAGAAAACGAAATTTGAGTTTCCGATTTGGAATCAGCAAGGCACCCTGTACCACACTCCGACGATGTTCCCATCCCAGTGTTCACTACACTCCCAGACCAGCATTGTCTGATGAAAGATATCCAGGATTTGCTGTGCACACGTGCAGATAGTGTAGTGAATATGAAGAAAGCTACTTCGACAACAGCAACAGTTCTCCCAGGAAAAGATCAATGATTTAGTACGAGAGTTAAGTTCTCTCCCAGCAAGATTCTGAAGCTTTTAGCATTAGACTAAGTTGAAAGAACTTGTCTTCAGGGGCGAATGTAATAACTTTTTTTCGAACCAAGAAGGTAGTACATTTTCCAGATTTCATTGAGAGACCTTACAATGTGGTGCAACGCTGAGGATTCTGTGTAAATTTGCCCCCTTACTATTCTTGACATACTAACTTGGCGATTTTTTATGGAAGTTCAGCGTTCTCTAAGTGTTTATGTACAATGGCAAGGAGTTCAGTGCATCGATGCAATAGGTGCACTCAACAAAACTGAAATGGAATATGAAAATATAAGAAATGATCTTGCAGAAGCTTAGATATAATGAACACAGTGGTCTTTATACGTTGATTTGAAGATGGTCAAATTCTTGGGCAGCAAAGCGATATACTAAGTACCTGATATGTGGCTTCGTGGAGATATTAGGGCAAAGAAGACCACTGAGAAATACACGGACGTGTGTTATATGGCCCGATAGCTACGGAGAATTACATATTGGATCTCTCTACTCATCACTCTCACTCGATATTATCATACAAACGAACCACCTTGTGTTGGACAGCCTCCAAGTATAGAAAATATTTTACACTCTTCGCTCTTTCATGGGATAGGTCATAAGGATAGAGGGAATTGCCACCTCTCTTAGAGTGACTTTTCTTTAGACGCACCTATGATCGTAATTTTGAAGTGTGTTCTTTGTCAAATTATTATTTGCAGATTTTTTCTCCACCCGGCTTTGTAGTATGAGAGAAACACAAATAGTGGTTCGTTACGGCCCTTCCGCTAATTTTTCAGAACACAAAAATCGTAAACTATCATGACATATTTATTCTGAATAAAGTTCCATTGTACTACCTATATGATGCAGTTTGTTTCTGCCTGGACATTGTTGTCGTTGGTCTATAACCATAAAACTTTCTATAAGAGAACAGCATACCAATATATAGTACGCACATCAATGTGATTAGAATACTCGTACAGAAATAATTATAACTTTCAGACTTCATAAAATTTTGATTCTAAAATGTGATGGAGCATTAATAAGTTACATACTTTCTACATAGTCACTTAGTTCGGTTTCCATGAATATTACATCATTAGATTAGTATATTAGTATTTAATATATTATAGAATATAATATAAAATATATAAGATGAGGATACTCATAAGGAATAGGTTTCCAGATACACATCAAGGTGTATTGCGAAGAAAAAGATACCAATAGTAGTGGGATGATAAAACACATAGATGAGTACAAAGAATATAATGTGTATGTTTCCTTCAACGCTTGATGTTCTCACATTTCGCATACAGGGACAGGTACAAGGCCTCATAAATGAGCATGCTCGGCAACATTTTATGCGAGTGTAATGTTTGATATCATTAAAAGTAACTGAAAATGAATGTTAGAATTGAATTATGAATCACCACTCTAGCAATTTTATGATGTGCTTTACTAAAGTTCAATCACTCACAGATATCTTTCGATGTTTTTTGTGTTGAAGCCTCGTAGTCAACCCGGCCCATTTGACACCTATAATATGTTTGGTTACTTAAAATATGTCATTTTTATTTGCAGATCCTCACACCCTCAGAATTTGCTCATTAATATAAGTAGCGATGCTTCCTCTGGATGTCCGAGCAACCGTAAAGATAGGTCACTAGCAAATGATCGAACGTCTACCAGTGGCAGAATCTCATAGATTAATTACCGTACATAATAGATTATCGTACTCTACACACATAGGTGTTGCCGCAAAATCTCCGTGTTTGATGCCCCATATGTAAGTTGACCAATCCTACAATTGTACCAAATCTGATTGACTTATTGATATCTCATGCTTTTTATTAATTATCTCATATATTGTCAGTTCTATTTTCAGGTTCTATTGGTAGGCTAAAATAAGGCATCTGTTTCTATGTTGTTTCCTTTATAATTAATGTTTGATTTTATCCTTTATAATTGTTTAACAAAAATAGAATTGTTTATAAAAATACTATTTTAATATCTTCATTAGCATAAAACAAAAAAAAACAAAAAACGCTAGGGCTGATTTTTTTTGTTCTCTTATACCTCCGCGAAGGTTTTTTTTTTCCAACTCTTGATTCTCCTACACCGTATTCAATTAACATCCCAGCAGGATATTATCTTTTTCATACTCTTCATGTGTCTAATGTTAAGCGCATTTCGCGAGTTTGCTCATTTGTTGGAGTTTTAACGACATATCCTAGTTAAGGGTGGTATCGATCTCGAGTTTTTTACTCTTAATCATATTTTTTCATGAATAACTTAACGAAAGAGTTATTTATGAGGCTCTGTTCCCGTCTCGACCATTTGCAGACGGTGGACTAAATCAAGATACGCGTCATCTCTCTCGGTGTCGTGACCGCTAAACCATAACATTCTTAATTCTGTGGATATCCCCCTTCCTCCACTTCCATAATCTCTACCTAGGAACGGTAACTACTTCTTCTCCATCAACGGCTCAATTTTCTTTTTAGTTCATTAGTTGCGGTTCTGTAAACAACTTGAAAATGGAGTTTGATGATAATAAAATGAAGCTACTCAGAAAACTCCAAAGATTGCATATAGTCAATTGTCATTCTTCAAGTGACTACTGGACTGCGGTCGTCCTGCTCTCTCTACACTTTTCTCTCCTGTCTCCTGACTCATCGCTCCTCTCTCTCTCTACTCACCTACATATCCATACCTCTCATCTCTCGTCTCCTCTCTCTCTCTCTCTCTTCTCTCTCTCCTCCATCTTCATCTACTCTCTTAGTCTTTCACCATCTCTCCTATCTCTCACATTCTCTAATACTTTAGCGACTATGAATATACTAAAATTGCTAAATATATTATATAACATAACACATAGCTACTTCATACGGAAATCCAAAGTTCTAAAGTAAGAACGTTGAACTATGCATATAATCATTTAAGCTATGAGTATTACTATTTGAGCTATATTTATGCTGCTGTCAATGAAATGGTACTCTGTATACACATAATAATGATAACTAAAATAACAGAAGATATATTATCAAATTTTCTCTCATAGAATTATATATCTAAACGACAAGTGAAAGTAACGTCCAGGCTATTGAGTCATAATTATGTGCTAGTGTTTTGAGACCTGTTGCAAAGAGAGAGTTGCTCTCCACATGTTAAGCGTCTATAGGGCAAAAGTGTGACGAGGAGTGTAAAAGAGAGAAATGACATGGCCCAAGAATATTCCAGCAGCTCAGTCGGAGGTGAAGTTCTTAGCGGCAGAACAGAGCGAATTTAGCGCTGAATCGTTATCTCCGAAAACATGTGCATCTTTATAACCATATGCAAAATCATATGACCTTATTTAATTCTTTGTCAGTGTTATCATCTCATTCGTTTAAAAATAGAGAGTAATTGGATACATATATAATTGGATGCTCTATTATTTAAAACTAATTTATATTACGCTTTCTAAACGTAGTCATTTGTCGTCTTGTGTTGACTCAGGAGTATTCAAGAGAAGCGTTGATCATGTTAACTCTATGCCTAATGAAACGAGAATACCAGATCTTAATATAAGATTTATTACGAGTGTTAAGAACTAATTATATACTACCTTTGGAGAAATTTATTATTTAACTCATTCTCTTCCACAGATAGATTTAGAGATTTTGACAGGCGAGAACACTACGATGCTCTAGTCTCTCAAGTTTAGGAAAGGAAGTGTGCTCATTTACTATGCTGCTATGCTATATAGCTTTATCAGAACATCGATCTACTATGGGCTTAGGATATAAGATAAATTACTCGAGCAAATGTGATATCAACTCTCATCGTAACATTTTCTCAGTGTCGTATTTTCAGTCAGTGTGGAGAGCTCACGATAAAAAGTATGTGATTCTTTTCATACACTCGGATTTGAATAAACTTTTGCTCTCAACGCGTGTAGAAACCCACAAGACAATGCTGTATGCGATAATTTTATAGTAAAAGTCATATTCTCGTTATCTATTATCTGTTCATTCATTCCCATTTACCCAAAAGAGTAATGCACAGCAGTTGTAAAAATCTTCCATAAATTTTTAGTGGTTCACTAAAAACAATAATACACAACACCAATATAGAACCTAGAAAAGACTGAAGAATACAAAGAGTTACAAAAACACGTTTAAAATGATTACGGAGAAAATTTACAGGTTAGCGACAAAGTATGTCGTTACGAGTGTTCGTTCGAAATATTAATTTAAGTATGTGCGACTTCACGATCACACGTGCCGTGAGCGGAATTTCTTTAGTGAATGTCGTTTACCAGTGCTGTAGAAGAGTCTGCTGATATAATCTTTAGTTAGAAGAACACGAGGTCTTACATCTCCTTCTTGTGCTGACTGAAGTGTCAATTAAGCAACTTTAAAGAATTTGTCCCCAGCATCCAATAGCGACGACTTTCGAATCTCCTAAAAATTGTGCAATCGCAGCAAGCATACCCCATGTAAGTAAATATTAAAAATTATATTGTTAATATATTTTTAACTAAAAAGAAAACATTGCGAATGGCGAAGCACGTGGGTTCATTATGAAATTAGTAGTATAAACACGGCTCTTCGGTCCTTGAAGAATGTATTTACATCGTTCAACCTATGTTCATAACGCGTTATATTTCAGACCACGAACTCACTCACAATGCCTCAATATAAGAATAAATACGTAGTGATAGTAAGTGCTTTTTGTAAAGACCACAATTCAAGATCTGTTGTGGCCAAATGTTGTGATTCTTTAGTGAATTATATGCAGATACTCTTTTCTCGAGAGGAGCATCTCAAGTCAACACTCAATTCAACTAAAAGGAGAATCATATGGATTATACGAGACTTGCATTGAGTTATCACACATTCGTCCTCGAAAACCACCTCTTAGCAAACTTTTGCTACGGTATTCTCTAAAAGAAATCATTTAGGAGTTTAAATTTAAAATGATAGACAGGTTTGAAGCTGTGATGGCCACTTGAAAGAAATAATAGAGGGATAGTGTAACTAAGCGATAAATATAGTTACTCCGATAACAAACTATAATGACTCGTACCCATACTGAGAATATGCTGCATGTGTTCCTATTGAAAATGGAAGAAGGCTAGCTCTTCTAAACTAACTACTAGGTTGAAGTGCAAAATAGGCTTCTTCTACATTCCCATTAGGCTCTTGGCGCATGTCGCCATCACTTAGAATTTTTCTGTCCGAGAATGTTCACTAAAATACCTTTTAATAAGAACATATTCTATGGTGGTGGGCAGAATCACTATATTGTGGTCAAATCAAATAGTTCCACAATAGCATAGTCGATGAGAATTGATACACAGTTTCTCAGATAAAAAAAATCAGCCACGATACTGAGAGTGATTTTTTTTACAAATAATTTTACCAAAATTTTATTATAATATAACATAACTTCTGCTCTTAGGTACTAAACTTTGAAAATGAGTTAACTGTCTAGCTGATAATTTATTCACTATTGAGTGATCATTAATTTATTTTGTATCTGTTCTCTAACTCATTAACTTTAAATCCTAAAAAAGAGACACCTAGAGAATCAGTGCAATTGGAAGATTCTTGGAATTGGAGGACCAAGTGGGATAACCCCAGTTGCAAACGAAATGTTGCTTTTAGGTCACCTTCAAAATATGATGGCGTACAGGCCAAGATAATGCTTCCCAGCAGAAGTACAGGCTCCCTTACCAGGAACCCGGTTTAACGGTGTAGTGGGCGAAACACATTGCTATTACATTTTCCGGTAGCCACCAGTCTTTTATATTGTCAAAGAAATTTTCAGTCGACACGAAATATACCTCTGACTCTACCATTCTGTACTCCTAAAACTCATTCTTTCTTTCCATTGCCACAAGAATGGCAACCTCTCTACATTTCTTTCTCAGAATGTCTTGTGGAAACTTCTTAATTTATGACGTAGAACCGTTCCCCTCATCAAATTTTATTTTTAAATTTGATTTTTATTTATCTGCTCTTTGTTGTCTGAATGAATTTCTACGTCTTCCAAAAGTGCTGTGGCTCAATATTATTTCTTCAGTGTTAACATCTAACGCCTCAGCTGATTTGCAACATAATTTCGCATCGTTCCTGTCCGAAATGTGCATCTGTCCAGTAACATGGATAGTTTTTCAGTGACAACTTGAGTTCCACTGCGTGTGTCTTTTTCTGTGCAGACGAAGGACATCCCTCAACATCAGCCTGGTTTCCTGATTTCGGAAGATCTTCCACTGTCCAAAACAGGGAGAGTTATAATGTGTCCATGGTTCTTCTTTCTGATAGTCATGAATCAGAGTCGAATAAGCTCTATTTGTTCTTCTCTGGGAGGAAGAGAAAAAAAATTTAGTATTAGCCTAAATGAGATAATCTTTTTTCGTTTCATTCTGTGAAAGAGAGTTGAACTTCGTCACAGACAAAAGATGAGTATTTGAGTAATAATAATAATGAAAAATTATTTAAAAATGAAAAAAAAAATTACGTTTTCTTGGGTTTGCAGTACTAGATTGTTCTTTTCTCTTAGCTTCCTAAAATCTGGTTTTCCTGTCAGCTTTCCTTTCTTCAAGCCTTGCCAACTTTAAATCAACACCAGCCATGCAGCCTGGACGTCCTTTCTGTCGTTGTAATTCGAGAAATAGAATCATTTTGCTGTTTTAGTCATTTTGTAGATTGAGACAAAAGCAGCAGCAATGTCAAATAGATCTAGCTTAAGATTTAAATGCAAGTTCGTTCTTCTTGAACTTTGGATTTCCGTGAAGAGCTGTTTTGTATATTTGGACCATTCTGTATACACTTTCCACTTTATTGATGGCCTGTTTAGCCATTTGAGGTGGTGATTTAGCTTTCCCCAGAAAATAATGTACCTCTCTCTTAAAGTTATGTTCGTAGCTTCTCGGAAGTTCAAACCAACTTGACGCATATTGTAAAAATATTAAAACTTCAAAACATGTTTCTGGATGGAAGTACTCCTGTTATTTGATGAGAAGGATATCCAACTATATATATATATTAACAACACAACTTCCGTTTGAAGTTCACAGGATATAGGGCCTACTATAAAAAAAATAATAAAATAAATATTCATAATAATACTAAAATTAAAGAATCACGTGTTGTGATATTAATAAACTGATCTCGTTCTCTGCGGGTAACAATCTGAAAATAACAATGCAAATTATTTTCAGACAACTTCGGATGGAAATCTTGATAATATGAAAAAAGAAAAACAACAAAAAAAACCAGAAGAACAATAAAGCCTACATGACCTGAAATAGACCTGACATTTCAGGTATATTTGCTGAACTATTAAAACCTAGAGCAAAAAGTAGGTGGTCACTTAAAAGCTAATATTATCAGCTTTAAATGAGCTCTTATTTCCTCCGCCCTATTACGGTTGTCCAGCAAAAGCTATAAAAATGTGCAAATTTTTTTTATGGAAAAAATGCATTTTTTTGTTAAGGTGTGGTAGCGGGACGGGTTAACCGACCTTCGAGCGAGCTGAAACTTTTAGGGATCCTTTTTTCTTTTTTTACTAATGTGCATACTTTTGGCCAATGTTCGAGAGAAAAAGTAAAAAAAATTCTATTCTCATTTAACATCTCTCTCCGTCTAATATATATATATATATATATATATATATATATATATATATATATATATATAATATATATATAGTATATACTATATATATATATATAAATATACAAACCAATCTGAAAATTTTAAAGTGACATCCTGTATATAAACTCATTTGTCATTTACTAAAAACTGAATCATTTTGTGAAAAACGAATTTTGCTTTCATGATTTATGTATAAAAATAAATGAAGGGCGATAAAAAAAGTATAGTAATAGATGAAATAGTGTACGATAAGTTTCAATTGAGGCCCAGTTTTTGGTAAACGAAAATTATTAAAAGATGAATGTTGAAAAGCCGATTCTAGTACCAGTAATGGAAGGTTCCTTTGAAATGTATATAAAGTTAATAAATTTATATTTAGCAAAAACAATTATAAACAGATGAGTGGAAAGGCCTTACCAATTATTAAAGAAATATATTATGTTGAACCAAAAGCCTTACCTAAACCCTTACCTTTAACCTTACCTAACCTAAGTAATTTTCATGCACAATTATAAAGTTAAAAAAAAAAAAAAAAAAAAAAAAAAAAAAATTTCTCTGTTATCGAAATCCAATCAGAAAATGAATATCTTTAAGAAGTACCAAAATGTTCAGGCTGACCAAGTAAAGAGACTGAAAGAAATCGGCAGTATTGAAAACCAATACGCCAAGATGGGTGATCAGATTATACAATTGGAAGATAAAGAAAAAGGGCTTGGTCTTGCTAAACCTGCTAGTGCTGGTAAAGGACGTAAACCAAATGCAGATGGAATTCAAAGAACTAAACCTGTAGACATGGCTGTTGTCAAAAAGAAGTAGCCGAAACGAAAAGCAAGTCTCTTAAATTCTTCAGAGATCATTGAAGAAGAGGAAGAAGATTCGCAAAATATGGAAGTAGCTGTTGTCAGAAGGAAGTAGCCTAAGCGAAAGGCAATTCTCGCAAGTTCTTCTCCAAGTGTGGCTGAAGAAGAATCGCAAGCCATGAGCGCAGTTGTTGTGAAAAAGAAATAGCAGAAAAGAAAGGCAAGCGTCACAAATTCTAATGCAAATATGACTGAAGAAAAATCGCCAAAGATTGCAAATAATGAAATCAAGGAAAGCTGTCATTCTATGCATGACCTGCTGAAATGCCTTCTATGAGTAATAAGGCTTAAGAAGTAATAAATGTTTTGTTATTATTAGTTTATTATTATGGGCCAAGTTTTTTAGATTTTTTTTCCTTTTTATTTTTAAAATTTTTTAATATGTTTGTAGAAAATAATGGTAAGAGTTAATTACAATGGTTAACAGTATTTTAAATTCGATATATATTGTTTGATTAGTAGATATTAACTGAAGAGAAAAGTAGCTTTCGTTGCAGCTATTTAAAATAAATATGAGCTCAGGACCCACACATTGGGAGTTTAAATTATTGAACTGTATGGAGTTCCTGTGGGCCGTGGTTGTCCGTATATAAATCATATAACTATCATTATATATATTATATATATATATTAAGCTATAATATATCGTATATATATATATATATGATATATTAATATATTATAGTAATATTCTATATAATTATGTAGATTATATAGATTATATAGTTAGTATATAATTAAATATTATATATATATATATATATATATAATAATATTTATATTATATATATAAGTTATATATATTGATAATATATTATATATATATAATAAATAATATATATATATATATTATGTATTTATATAGTTTACCAATAAATATATCGTATATATTTTTAATTTTCATTTTTCAGATATAGTATATATATATACCATACATATTATATTAATAATAATATTATATATATATTATACTCATTATAATTAAAATCTTTAATTTTATTTTTTACAGACTATTTCTAGTGAATCATAAGTGCTAACCCCATTTATCAAGGCCCTTAGGCTTTACGATCTAAAAGCAAATTTCAATCACGAAAATCTAGCAGAAATAAAAGTAAAAGTTAGAATTAAAATAATAATAAGATTAATAAAATAAAATTAACTTAGAAGGAAATTAATATTTTGGTTCATTTACTATTTCTCTTACCACTAACTGTCATACGATTACCTAGTATAATATAGATCTTCTGTGAATTGTTCAGTCATCTTTGAGCGTTGTGCCTAAATTTATAAGAATTCTAAGGTATGGATGGTCAGGTTCTCTTTGAAAGTCCAAAATATTGAAATTTGAAACCTGTCAAAATATTTTTCCTGAAAAAAAAAGAGTAATGAAGAATTTGATGGCAAAATATGAAGTGCAATATGTTCCACAGTTCTATTATAGGGCAGATACTTTGATTTCAGCAATGGAATGAAGAGACTACAGTAGTCTTTATGAGTATTTGTTAATACTGTCATTAAACTTTGCTTCTGAAATCATGCATGTTCTTTTGCTAAACCGTTTATCTTTTAACTTTGAAAAGTATCGAAACTTCTTAATTTGCAATTCAAAACTCATAATTCAATTGGGGGGTAATTTGATTTTAATTTTCCTTTACAATGTATCAATTTAAATATTATAATTATAAATATAAATCTAGCTTTGAGATTTTTATCTATATATACAGACCTAGATATATTTATATACATAGATATTACAGCCTCCTATTATTATATAAATATATATATTATATATATATACTTTATATATATCGATATATGATATATAAATATTATATGTATATATATATTATAATATTTATATTATATATATATAATTACATATTTATACTATATAATATACTATATAAAATTATTATAATAAATAGGATTAGATAAACTTAGATTAATCTAAAATTATATAATATTTATATAATATATATATTATAATCAGTATTATATATATATACTCATCCGTCTTACACTTAACTGAGGTTGGTGTAATGAAAATCGTGGATGAAATTCACTTATTGCTTGTTCAGTTATTTTCCTAATTTCAACATTTAACGGATTTCCACGTGATTTGTCCAGTGATCCTGGCAATGTGTTAATATACGCTTAGCTATATCATTACAATCCTTTGCATTAATCAGAGCTCATCTACTCCATTAATCCATTTTCGATTTGGTATGCCCCTTCTGTTTATTGCTACACTTTGAGCATAAAAAACCTTCTTTAAGGGCATCATTTCTTTATTCTAAGCATTTTCCATACCATTTTAGTACGCCATTTTGATTTACTTTTTCCAATAGAAATTTTCTAATCGGCATATATCCCTTCCTTATTTTCAACCTCTATATCTCTCTTGTAAGTTCCAATATTATCGTCATAACCTTTCATTTCAATACCTCAACTTTTTCATTTAACGAGTATATTGATCTCACGCCTCAATATACACAAAACCATTTTTTACTGTTTTACAATTAGCACGTCTGCCACGGGCCAGCCATATTCAAAGGAGGAGGTGTACATTTTACATCTAATGTATAGGACACTAGCTAGAGCCCAAGGAGAAGCAAAGTCACATTTTCTCACCGACCAGTTACGAACTGAGTCTTTCCTTTTGGTTGAGCTATGTCTGCTTCCGATGGAGCTACCGGGGGCCTGAGAGTCATGACAACTGATGGGTATTCAGCAACTAGAATAAGCTTTAGCAGTCCTCTTGACGAGGCCAAGACAATTGGAGCAAATATTACGCTCAAACAATCTTTATTTTTTCCTTCCTGGGTAATTTCCCCTTTCCATGAATTCTCTTGAGTTGCTACCCTCAGACGAACCTAGGTCAAATTTTCATTTCATGTCCGTAAGCCACATGTATTCATTCTTAATAGCCTTAAATTCAACCTTTTTGAATTCAACCCAGTTTGATCTTTAGCGTCCATTTTGGGTTTGTACTGAGTTTTATCAACATTTGACATTGTGCATACAAATTAATCTTTCTTTGGCACAACTTCATTCGAGACTCGAGGACAATCAAGCAGGTTTATTTTTTTATCACTTAATTGGAAACTAGAATATACAACTATATCTCCATATATCCCGCAATGCAAACTACATATGCCACAGCCCTTATTCTAGTTAATGTCCAATTCCTAAACAATAAAACTATATAAAATCTAGTAAACAAATGGAGAGCTCAACGCACACCTTACTCCAGAACCAATAAAAAAAAAATAATAAAAACAATAACGTTCTAAAGAGACTTTATAAAACCATTTTTTCTATAAAAATATAACTTCTCCATAAATAAAATAAAAAATAAAAAAATCAACGCAGAGAACCTGCAATTCGTCCTATATAACTCTATTCAGCAATTTATTAAGGTAACACTGACCCTCCACACTAAAACCATCTAACCCCATAAAACACCAAAACCTCACCCCCCAACATTGGGTTCAATCAACTCACGACACCCTGTTATAATCTGTAATAACTTTTAATTTATCACTCAATTAAAAAATATCAACTCATGTACTCCGGAACAGCACGTCCATAACTCACTCCCTTTTGTATAATATAACAACATCCTTTTGTAACCTAAATATAAAAATAAAAACCAATTGAACGAGGTCTTATGCACTTCCAACAAACGCCCAATTATTATAATCCAACTCTTCCTATATCCACTTCAGACACAATATATCTCACACTTTCTTCAAATTCTAAAATCGTTTCGTTCTTCTTCAAAGCTTTTCGACTTGGCATTTTAAATGGTCTACATTGTCACACTAAATCTCTTCTACCTAAATTACTCAGTAATTATAGCTTGGTTCTTTTCCTATATCTATCATATCACCTTCCAACACTTATCAGTGATATCTATGAAAATGTCACTCTAAATCTCAACTTCTTATCATCTAAAAAACTACATTCGCTGTCAATGTCTTTAGTACTATTCATACAATCTCTTCTGATTTGAACATTTTTTGCATCGTTCTTACCAAAATACGATCTTCCTTCCAAATTTTCACTATCACTTCTGCCCTCTTCTTGCAAGTGCTACTTTTCCTTTAACTTCATTTTGTAACATTGAAATCTCCATTCTTTCCTGGTTTTTGAAGCGAAATATCTGCAGATACTTCTTTTTACCTTATTAACATAACCTCCGATTCTTCACAAACTAATCACTACTATTGCATTCACAATATTTTGTACACGCAAATTTGCTTGCAATCAACATGCTGTTTAATTTAAAGATTTCATTGCTTCTGTACCCTTCTTATTCTTCTTTTAAAATTTTCAAAAACTAAATATTCTTCAGTTCCGAATTCTAGATTCGGTTTTTTTTCTTAACCCCTTTCACCTTAGCTTGGTTCTGCAAATAATGATGAAAATACCTCAGCTGTTCTTTTCTCAAGACTATTTAACATTCCAACACCTATTCGTTTCGTGCATCTTGTTTACAACATATAAGTGAAGCACGCACGATCAGGGTCACTCCACTAACATGTATATTTTGTGAAATACATCTTTATTAAACATATGTTCAATTTATCAATCTCTAGAAAGAAACATAATTCAAAAACTTTTTGGACCATTTCAAGTCTTACCTTCTTGCTCCAAAGGCCAGCTATTCTTTACTTCTATATAACCCCCTTGCATAAAATTGCCTAACAGCACATTTATATTTCTTGTTAAAACTATTTAAACAATCGTTTAGCTCTTTCCAAAACTCTACCATAATCTGCTGTGCTGTATTTACAGGGTCATATATTCAAATTATTGTCAATTTTTACTCATGTCATATTTCCATCTTACAAATTTAACCTCTCGACAAATTTCTTGCACATACCTTCTCCATTTTATTTTCATTATACTGCCCACAATTCTCTAAGTTCGATCAGTCCTCAGTCACTCCTCCTAAAACTATACTATTATCTTCCAATACTTCTTCCTCTCTTATTAGCATATATATGATTATATATCATAATATATAATATATATATATTATATTATTTATATATTATATAATAAAATATACTATAATATATATTTATATATATATATTATATATAATATATATATATATATTATATAAATATATATTATGATATATAATATATTATATATATAATATACACTACTATATAATATATATATATATTAATAATATATATATATACATAATATAAAACACACACACACCCATAATACTATACGTAGATGCCCAACAGAAAGAATTAGTATCAAAATGTAGCGTCCGCTGATCACGAGTGCGATTGCGATTTATACCTTTCAATTTAGGAGTTAAAAACTCCGATAACCAAACTTCGATCATTACTTCAGCCTTTCGATGATCGACCTTGTCAGAACCACGAGGTTCGACTTCTGCATTCGCGGAGGAATAATATATTCATTATGATATATTATATTTTAAAACTAATTAATAACAACTAAATAAAATATAACAGCTACAAACTATGAAAAAAAGATGTTTTTAATAATAATATAAAACAAAAAGGAAAACATAAAATAAAATAATAGAGAAAAATGATTAGCTATTTTCTCCTTGCAAATTCTGTTTGTTACCTTGACCATCGAATTTATTAAACTGATATTTTGCATTTCAAAAGTTAACATTTTTTACTACACGAATATAAAGTGTGTTCTGAACGTCTGACAATTGAGATGATGAGGGTATTTAGAAAGTTTCTTGAAGTTAGAAGGGTATTTCAAAATAAAATAGGGTTTAAAGGTGTTGGGTTTATAGTTCATCCATTTCTTCTAATCAGCTGATCAATTGAAGATACGTTTCTTTGATAGGTGCATTCAGCAGATGATGAAGTTTTGCAAATATCAGCAGACGCCTTTATTGTTATCGGTGAATTTACTAGACCGAGCAAAACAATACTTTGTGAGATTTACATCTGCAAAGTGTGCGCGGCCTATAATGCGCGGATAATTTTGCAAGCTGGTTGGGATCAAAATAAGCAAGGGCATATGACCTGCTGACTTGCAAAAGACTCTAGAAAGGTTATGTATATATGATATTATATAATATATATATAATTAATAATATAGTAATATATTATATATGAATTATATATATTATATATATTATAATATTATAATAGGCTCTTTTCGTTTTGAGATACAGAAAATATCGATTTACATATCCACTATTTGTAGGATATATTGCTCGCCATTGAAAATATATGTGTCGTTGGAAAGGTTAGAGCGTAGTTGATTGTTAGGATTAGAAGTGTTAACAGTAGTATCAATTTTTCAAAAATATTAATGTAATAGTATTTGAAGGGATTAACGTGTTATCATATTCCGAAAATATTTAGAAAATATTCGAATAATTCCTGTAGTTGTTCATTAATTAAATAATTATCTTATAAGACGATTAATTGAATATATTTGTCGCTAAAAACTGACATGTCGCTAAATGATCCGTGTAGAAGCGAAATTATGAATTTAGATTGCCTGAAGTTATCCTTAAAAAACATTTTATTTTCGGTAAGGTAATTGAAATTTCATAGTATATATTATATTATTATATTATATATATAATATTATATAATATATATATATAATATTTTTAATATTATATATATACTAATAATATATATTATATATAGAGAGATGAGAGAGAGAGAGAGATGTTTTTGAATTCTAGGGGGTCGAGGCAACGGAAACAGGGGAGCGACGTATTCCTCCCCACCGTCGTTTCACCGGGAGGCCGAAAACCCCGACTGGTATTGATAGTCTTCGGGGTCTACCATATAGTATCTTCGTTTTAATAACAAAGAAATTGAATACTTAAAATATATTTTTTTTATTATCTTTTAATGAATAAATAACTATATTTAAAAAAATAAGTAACGTCGAACGAAAGAAAATATAACGAAACGGAGCGAATTTTGTTTCTTTGGCGATATGCCATTTTATTATACTATTCTATATATATTATATATATAATATAGTATATATTAATATTATTTATCTTATTATACTATTATAATATATATATATATTATATATCATATATATACTATATATTATAATATATATATCTATATATATATATATATTATATTATAATTTTTGCTTGTTGCTCATGTTGATCTAGAAGTTCTAGTGAAAGATTTAAAAAATGTAATACATTTTTTTATACTACCTACCGTGAAAGATATTATAATTTAAGGAAAAAAAGAAAATGTCGCCCTATCAACATCAGCTCAATTGGAACAATTAGAAATAACGCATCTCACGAATTTGGAGACAGTAAAATTGACCCTATCCAGCAATTGCTTTTTCTGTTTGAGTTGAACACGTCCAAGCGTTGAGCTGACAGTAAACTGATGCTGCTACATTTATTCATAGAGCTGTGCCGTCCTCATTGCAAGGTCTACACCCCTGATCTCTTGAACCCGATTTAATCTAAAATGAATACGCCATCATTCAGAAGAAAGTAGAAAATCAGAAGACGATGAAGTCTTGAACCTGAAATATCTAGTGTACTGAGTGAGAGAAACTCCTATTTCCCAACAAAAAACAGCAGCCACCTGATCACGAAATCTTGGTGCTCACTAAATGTTTCAATGCCGAGCTTGTAAAGTCAGACTCAAGAACTGGAATTTTGCTTTGGTGAAAGTGTGTAAAAAGTCAGCCAGTCCAGAGTATAAAACCACTTATCTTTTAACTTTTTTCAGCCAATAAGATGAGGCTTTTGCTTTTGCCACACATGTGGCAGGTCTTTTTAGGCCCTTGGGATTTCTTGTAACGGGTGACGTCCACTATTCATTGACTAATCATTCAGGAGCCTCAAAGTCATGATTTTCCAAAACGGAATAGTAATCATCTCTGTCCCTGAACTACTGTGCAGCTAAAGATCAACATAGGCGGAGTGAAGCTATGCTAATGCCCTGAAATATAAAATGACACAATTGGAAGTTTATCTAGATTTCAATGGTGGCTTCTTGAGTGGGTTCCAAGGCGGTTTACAGGTTTCCGTGTTTCTTGCCTCTGGGACTGGCAAGGCCGCAGAACACTACATATAGCGGGATTGCCAAGAGGAACTGCAATTCATGTATGGGGAACAATGTTAAATGGGCTTGTGTTGTTGCTGAGGAAATATAACAAGTGATTTCACTGCGGAAAATAAATTATTATAAATGAAACATTTTGTCACAGCGCTAGATAAGGAATCTGCACCTCAATTGCTCTTTCTTACAGCTGTCTAAGAAGTAAGGGTCAAAGACTGTGTCTTCGTCGACCACATAGAAAAGAATTAAGAGTGGCTAAAATTTCCCGAAGCAGCCTGAGTAGGACAGAAAAGCATTTTGGAACATCTTTTGTCGTGGTGTCGGGATCGTGGGGATCACTAGCAAAACTATGAGGTGAGCTTGTTGAGGATTGGTCATTACTACGGCAAAGTGGAAGCAGGATCATGTCCCTGTCAAATGTGTCAGTAATCTTGATGCTGCATCGTTGCTAAATTTGTAGGGAGAACATGGGAACGTAATGTAGATAAAAGCATAGCAAGCGATTTCCGTGTCCAGGATATACTGGTATTTGAACTACCATGTTTCCAAGGATGTAAACGAGAAACATGTTCTGAGACTATATTTGGGGCTGAAATTTCTTGAAGAAGCAATTTACCAGTATAAGCTACATCCATCAAAACGTCACTTCTATAATAATTTAGGTCTGTGCCTAAACTATAAATAAAGTAAATAAATTATAATTATGAATTTATTTTAGTTTTTTCCTATTTTGTGCAAGAGGGAATGATTATATTCACGATTAATATATAGTAATTGGGTAATTTGTAAAATATCTATTATCTGATCACAAAATCAAAGGTTGTAGGAAATTATTAGCATTTATCATACCTTCTAGGTATATGAAAATGGATATTAAGGTTGTGTGCTCATAAGACAAAATTATGAGCGTTTTATTTGCCTGTGTAAAATATGGTGTGGTGTGTGGTGTATGGAGATGTAGGTTCTGTGTAGGTGAGTGTGTGATGTTTGTGTTGTGGTGTTGTGGATGAAACACAAACTTTGAAGATCCAATTGTGTCGTGTTTATGCGAGAAGTTTGAAATTTTCCTTTACATTGAACGTACACAATATATTAAGAGTCTTGTGGTATTTTAATGTATTATTATATTATTATATATATTATTTATTATTATTATTATTATTATTATTATGTATTATTATTATTATTATTATTATTATTATTATTATTAATTATTTATTATTTATTATTATTATTATTATTTTAATTATTATTTATTTATATATTATAAACTTATTATTTATTAATTATCATTATTATATTATTATTCTTATTATTATATTATTATTATTATTATTATTATAATTATTATTATTATATTATTATATTATTATTATATTATTATTATTATTATATTATATTACTACTACTACTCAGCAAAGTATAATATTTTCATTGCCTCATGAACATTTACGTGATTATCATACTAAATCGATCATGCTGATTACGAAAATGATGGTAAAAACACTTCGTTAATCGTATCAGTTTTGTGCGACACGGAAAGTTTAAATAATACCGCAAATTAAACAAAAAATTATCGTTTCAAATTTAGTTCATGTATGCACAAAATTCCCTGTAAAGATTGCGACTCCCTCTACATTGGTGAAACCCATGATTATAATTTTACACGCCGACTCTATCAACATAAACATGACTTCTACATGATAATCTAAAAATTCTTCCCTGAAACCCATCGCTCTAGCTTACAATCATTCATTAACATTAACGCAAATGCACCTATTCTATGACACAAAATTTATAAAAACGTAAACTCATGAATCTTTTTGCATCATTAATTCAAATAATTTCAATAAACAAAAAGGTGATTACAACATCGACATAAAAGAAAATAATATTTTGAATTATAAAAATTTATTTGAATTGAATTTCTCAAATTTAAATTTAATCTTACATAACTCAGTAATTTTTTACTTTTTAAGTTGAGTTTATAAAATAATTGTCATCTGAAACGAGTTCCAGCATTAGGACGATAAAGCTATGAATGTATAAAATAGCTATAGAATGTATAATTTTTATTAACGTTTTACAGTTCTTTAGAATCTATTGACGGTCTGTAACAAATGTTGACTGAAATATGAAAACTCGATTTTGTTTCCAAAAAAACATTTGGCAATCGCTATCTAGCATATTGAGACTATAATACCTAAACTACGTTAAACACAGTCCCACTTCGTATCATGTGTCATTAAATTTTAAATATTTCAAAAGCGAACTTTTTGGTAGGAAACTGAAATACAATTTATGGATTTCAATTATCGAGTAACTTTAAATTAAAAAAAAAAGAATCATTATAATAATTATTTGCGCCTACTTTTAAATTTCTGTACTTTGTTTTTCAATCAAGTTTGTATTCAAACTCTTGTCCTCAAACTTTTAAAACTTCATATAGAAATTCTGGGGCAAAGTGAAGGGAAAATTGCGAGAATATGTTCCAATAATATACAGCAAGGAATGAAAGAAATGATTTACTCTAAGGTTTGAAGTAAACAGAGAAAAAAGGAGTATGCATAAAAAGGAGAAGTAATAAATCACAGTTCAGAAGCGTAATGTTATTGCTCACAATATTTCGTTGTAATTAGTCAATGGGGATACTTTTTATGAATATCTCGAGAGATTATTTACAATTTATTCTCCTGCATGGAGATAAATGCATTTATATTTTAATTGTTGCATTATATTTTGAATCCTGTTGCAAATGCCATAAATGTCTACATTTTGGTTGTTAAATTATTGAAAATTTTAAGAATTTGTTTTAGAGGAAATTTCTTTGTACATTTTTTACGTTAATTTTGTAGTTTTTAAACTAAGACCAAAAGTGTCCAAATTTTTTCATTAGTGGACCGAATAAAAAGTTCGCAACACTGTCGAGGTGCAGAATAAAGTTTCAATGCTAATGCTGGCTGTATCTCGTATCCATTTTCCCCATTATCCACCCATATTAAAATTAGAATATTTTTATAAGTGAAATAATTTATTTTTTAATTCAAGTTTACATTATTTTTTTTAAACCTGACATTTCCCATTTGGCATTTTTTTTTTTAAGCTTGACATGATAACGATAGGTAATTCTTGCACTACTCTTAAAATATCAATTTCTACATTATATGTGTAATATGTGTAGAAGTTAATATTTAATATGAAAACATTGAAACTAGAGCCGGAAATTATTTTGGTATTATCCCTTCATTAATAAGAATAATGATTTTTTACGACTAATTATCCTATTTTCAATAAGAAAAAACATGTATTTTTTATCAATTTTGAGCATAATCCATGTACAATGTGATATTCTCTGTAAAATGAGAAATTGTCAATAAATTTTGATATAATTAGGTTAATTCTTTAAATTAAAAAATCTTAGTTTTTATCGATTTAGAAAATTGCTGAATTTTCAGAGTTTTGCTGCATATAATATTTTCTCTGTACTATTATTTATAAGCTTATCTTTGTTATTCTTCAGACTGGAACCAAAGCAAGATCTGAAAGAATAAGAACATATAATTTTCTACAGGATAGAGTCACAGATCACAGGTAAATTTAAAAAATTTCTAAAAACAATTTAGCTGAAATATGGTTAATTTTGATATAATAATAATAATAATAATAATAATAATAATAATAATAATAATAATAATAATAATAAAAGGACAAAGACGGCAATCATTCACTTCAATTTCTAGTCTTCAACTAATCTAATCTTTCTTTCAATCTTTTAATTTATCTTTAAATTCATCATTAATACAAAGAAAATAGAGGCAAATTTTGAACCAATTCTAAACAACTTTCTCAGTTCTACTCCAAAATTTGGAAAAAAAAATATGAAAATGTTTTATATGTGGAACCAAGATTTTTGAACAGAATCTTAAGACTTTCACTTGAACATAATATAGGTTGGATGCTCTTATCATTTTAATTCAGAAAAAGCAAAATCAATATTATTTAATCTATCACTCATAGGCAGAACTTTATTCAAGATAGGGGGAAAAAACAAAAGATAGGAGGAACGCAACAAAGATCAACTACCAATGGATTTCCTTTGGTGACTGAAGAAAAGACTAATTATATTTAGTAATTACATTATTTTAATAGGTGCGGGCGAAAGCGCCGTCCTCCGACTGATGAGATAACCCACCATTGGACATATGGAGTATTAGAGTGACTGGAACATTTCTATGCACTGAAGTGCTCAATGGTTTGCCCCTTTCGCCCCTTATTCCCGTATAAGGCTTATCCAGCTTGCTTAACCCTACACAAGGGTGTCAATAAGTCCAGTAGGCACTTCTTTCTCCCTTCATACACGACACGCCCTGCCTACATAACCACAGAGTCTTTTATCAACAGATTCCGGTGATGGGAATGGGGTCATCTTGGATTTTCTTCTTTGTCTTGGTACACGATGTTTTCTCCATTAATTTCTGCAAAATTCTCGGCCATTGTTCTAATTTCCACGTTGTCGAACATCCCCTCCCATCTTATAGTCCTCATCTCTTGCTCTGAACTGAAACTCGGTGTTTGAGCTCACCGACAGCAAACCCTACTCTGTTCTCTTCCACATAATGTATCCATCCTGTTTTCAGGCAAAGGCGGATATTATGCGTGTTTGAGGAATGAAGTCGTCTGTTCTCGTGTTCCTATTTGAAGTCTACCGAATTTTCCACCTTATGACATTGATTTTCATGCCAACATACAACTAAATTTGTTATTTTCACTTATCTCCTAATTCTAGTGACGGTCTTAAACTCTTTCGAAAGCTTTCTCTAGAGTCTGGTACAAAGTTCAATTTTAAACTTCCCTCTTTCGGTATGTACCTTCTCTCCGATTTTATTTTCAGTCGTTCTATAGCAACTATTGTAGACGGACATTATTCTTCCTTGAAATCTATCAGTTGTGATTTTCATCTGGGTTCTGTCCTATTACCAATTTATTTATTTTTTTAATTTTTTTTTGGCTTTTCATTAATGACATATCGATCACTTCTTACCTATCCACTTCTATGCTGACGACTCCACTCATCATCACTTCTTTCATTATAAAAGTAGCCTCACTCAACAGCAAACAACTGATGCTATCCTTCGATCAACTAACTTCTGATCTTTGTCTTATTTAATTGAGGCAGAGGGGCATGAGGTGCCTCCAAAACATTTTCGCACCACTCCAGTTGCTTGGTCTATGTAGGTACGTTGTTTGTGTTTGTATATAGTATGCATCGCACTTCTGGGGTTGGGATAGTTCCACTTATACAGCTCCTTGAAAAAGGTAAATTCCAAGGCTTGTCTTGTCAACTCAACCCCCACCTCTTACTGTTCTCTAATCTCTTTCTGATCGATTATTGCTTCTTCATTTTCCTTATATTATTCCTATTACAATGGAAACTGCTCTTATAAACTATTTGGTTGTGCACCTCCTTTAAGGACAGTTCGTGCGGCTCATTTATCCACACAGTCTCATTTTTTTGGTCTAATTATTTGACTCCAAACTAAACCGCTACTCTCATTCTTTCATGTCCTCTACTGGCAAAGTTTGAAATTCGCTTCCTTCTTCTAGTTTACTCATTTTCTTTGACTTCCATTTCTAGACATTTCTCGGACTTTAATCTGCACTGACTTTCCCTAACTCTGCCGAATTTGAGTAGGCGTCTGATTTTTCCTTGCAGAGGTGATACAATAAAAAATAGAAACATAAGGAAAGATTCACAATGTAGAAATTGTTTTGTTATAAATATGCAAATAAGTCTCAAGCTGCTAATCTACACATAAAAATTGAAATGTCTTTCACCATAAACATTTCTGTTACGAGAGCGCGTAAAGGGAGTTGGGCATGAATGACCATTTTCCTTGAACAAATGCAGTTGTAGTATCGATAATAAGAAAAATTTGGAACTTTTAATTTTAAAAATACAGATCAAAGCAATCAAATAATAAAGGAATTTGTGTCTTTTCCGTTAAAATCGTTCTTATCCAAGAAAGAGATTCGGCTTCACCCCAAGATGGCAAGTTTACTCCACAAAAGGGTAGATATTGTAGTTCGAGCAACTGTAAATAGAAAAGGTTTCACAACCTGAAAAAAATCCAACCTAGCAGCTATTGTGATATATTTGTAAGATAATCTGTTTTTTTTTATGTTAAGACTTTAAATGTTTGTATCATTTATTGGAGACTATTATACAATTACAAGAGCAATACAATTTCTTGATATTTGTTATTCAAAGTTCCCTGTATTTGAGTAACTTCTTGCAGCTGTATGATTCAAGACCTTTCTATGCCTTCAGCCGCTCTACAATTTAAGTCACTCCTAACTAGTTTCCCTCTACCACAGATACAGTTTGCAAGCCATTCTATTTTTTCCGATTTATTACACAGCGTATCCTCTAGTATAACTGTCGGCATTTCTGTTGCTGTGGCCGATACATAAAGCTGTAACCCCTAACTATCTTCATGTTTTTATAGTTTTACTCGTTAACCAGTTTGATTAGATAGTATTTATTTTTTTAACTTTTACTCAGCATCTCATGAGGTTGAAGTTCGCAAATGAAGAGAAGAAATTTTTAGTTTTGGGATTGTCCTTACAGACCCATTCAACCCGGATTAGAACTAGAACAACTTCTAACTTCCATAATGGTTACACTTTAGTTCGTACTCCCTTCTTGCCTGTCCAAATCCTACCTTCGTGTCGCCCACCTATGGTATTATTTTGTCATTATGGCTATAACCTATTTTTTCGGCTTCTCTCCAAGTTCACTTACAGAATTGTTATGCATTAAAATATCGATCATGAAAATTATTATTAACGTTAATCTTTAAACTTAGTTGCATACATTATCTTTTTTTTAATGTATGTAAAAATAATACCCTGTAGAGTGGGGAAGAATTCCACTGCATGTTCTAATATGTCGTAGGAGGCGCCTAAAAGGACCGTGATAACTTGGGTTGGGACTCGCTATCACGTATTAAACAATGTTCCTTACTTTGCCTCAGATTTCCAGTACGAGTTGGCGCACCCCACCCCACGTCTAGAACAGAGCTAACAATAATAATAAATCATCCATCTGCCCGCCCCTCAGTTTCCCAGGACTGGGAGTGGGATGCGTAAGCATGCGGAAATATATTTAATTAGACCATGGCCTAAGTCGAGAAGAAACCCCACCACTACGACAGTTACCCTAGGCATCCTGTCAGTGTCAGGTTCATCCCCTGTAGTCCAGGCCCACAACCCATGTCCATTCACCCCCTCTGGCACCATTCTTTTCGTTATAAAGAAAGGAATGTACTAAGTTCTCATTCTTTCCTTTAAAACTCTGACTAGCTCAATCCACTTTTTGGTCTTCAGCCAGTCTATTCTTAACACTCACCACTGTACAGCCAGCAACCAATCTGACTACCAACTGTGTGATGACCCAGGCTACCTTAATACACTATCATTTAGTTTTTACTCTGATCCACTCCACAAACTCCCAAATACATCCATTCCACATTTTTAATAGTTCTTGCACCTACTAGTATTTAAGGTATCTTGAGACAGATCTCTTTTATAGATCATTCTTCTTATTCCACACTATAATTTCCTGTAATGTGGCCAACAACTAAGGCTAACATCACTTACCCTCATACAGAACAGCACACCCCAAGACCAAAGATTATTCATACTAGCATCCTTCATACCACTTTCTGACACTTTCCTATTATCCAGCACCATCGTTTTGCATCTAATATATGGCCTGATGTTTAAGCTCTTATACTTGCTCTAGTTTGCCTACCATCCAACGCCCAGTCTCACACTTCGGACTCTCACATCACCCATCACCTTGCTCTTATCTATATTTACTTACAACCCCCCCCACCCCCTCCTTTTACATAACCAGCCAAAAACCTCTCTGCCAATCTTCTCAAATGTGCTTTAGATTCACCAAACAACTCAAATCATCAAAGTAATAATAAAAAAATGCATCCAATTTTAACAGTGTTTCGCCATTCAAGGTTAATACCTATCATGAGTACTTTGTTTTCACATTTAAAAAAAAAACTTTCAAATGAGTACCCTATTCATATCACAACTGTTCCTGTATTATTTTCTGTTACCTCTTGCCTCACTGAATTTTTGATTCAAAGTATAGACTTAAGTTAATTTTAAATCAAATTAAGTAATTTGATAACTCTGGCTTCTCTCTTACAGCAATGTGCCAAATGCACTACAGAAAAAAATATTTCACTACGACTCTATTCACTCTTTCCGTTTCCTTTCTTTTACAATTTAAAAATTTCTCATATAGTAATACTTTACGCAGTTGTCAGATAAGTGTTTGCCAGGCGGGTTTAAACGAATGAAGGATGATGAATTTACCTTCTGCTTAGTAAGCAAAGGCCTGTTCCCGCTTTCTATAAAAACACTTTTTATATTACAATTAATTATTTAGTTTACACTGCTAGAAGATATAAAATGTCCTTAATTGAAATTAGAATTTTGTTTGCATTTACTCCTTTTAGATTGAAATGATGTTTCTTCTTACTTCCAGTTGTAGTTCATATCAAGCGAATCTAACTATTGCTATAGTAATTTAGAAATAAAAAATGTACTTTCAAGACCTGTAACATATTTACCTGACATATAGGAAATGTAGATTAATACAACAATTCTTCTTCTTTCATAATATCCAAGTTGACGTATTTGTCCTTATATTCATTCTGACTTTTATGTTTATCTGATGATAATAATAGGAGACCAAACGGTTTATCATGTTAGTAGAGAATATGCCCAAGGTATAAAAAGAGTAGAACACTAATTTTTCCATCAATAATTTCCACTAAAGCTTTCTTAATCATCTATCAAAAAAAAATTTATTGCCTAGTCTTTAACATTAAACGATCATTACAAGTTCCTGCACAATAAATAATATATAAATACAGTACATACTAGTCCTATTTTGACTAAGGGATCCCTAACTGCCATAACTTGCCTTTAGACAAAATTTATATGTACTGGAAATTAAAAGCAACTTTAGACTGTGTAGTGTGTACAATGTAATAGTCAATGGCAATATTTTTGTGAAGTTTTATGAGGAATATGATCGATTTAATTTACAGTGCAGCTTTTAAATAAATGTTAATATATAAAAAATCAGAGGGTCGTAGGAAGAATTCTGCAAAAGCTGAGTTTTATAAACGCCTAAAATCCCGGAACTTTCCATTGTTAGCATTATAGATGCGTTAAAGACGTGGGGTCAACTATTCAATCATTTTCAGTAGAAACTTTCAGTAGTCATTGAACCTGCTGATCTCTTCTAGAATAACTTAACTCCTGGCTAAACAAAGCAAAAACTAAAAGGACAGACGAACCACTTTTTAAGGTTCCTCCACAAAAAAAACAAATCAAATTAATTTGTAAAAGTATAAGAATACAAAGCTTCAGAAACCACATTACAAAAAAAAAAAAAAAAACTTTCATTAAACTTTTTCCCTTCTGCAGGTTACTAACTTTTTACTTTTATTTATATTGATGTCTTTAGAAGTTATTTTTAAATTTATTTTATATCTTATATAAGGTTGTTCTTTTACGCTTTCAGGTTGGAATTTCCATTCACAACATTGAAGACATAATAATTTGGAGGTTCCTCGTTAGAAAAATTAACATCCAAATGAATCAAAATCAGGATTTCCGAGAAAATAAGGAAATTTTAAGCATCAAGGGATGAGCAATAATAATTTATGCATGTGCATATTACAAATATATAAACTATAAACGCTGAAGCTTTAACAAATTATATATTTTAACCTATAACAGGATATAAAGCTATAATAATCAGTTTTAACAGCGACTAGCGAATTTATGTCCAATTGCATCTGAGGCCCCACAGCTTCAAAGCCAACTTTTGTAGAATTAACAATAACATTTTTAATTACCCAGACACGTTTCTCACAGCATCATCAATGGAAATTGGCGACATAGTCAATATTGTTGAAACATCAGCCGCACATGTTGATTCTGCCGCTTGATAAAGAGAGATATATATGGTATTTCTCTGCCAGATATTTTGCTTGAGCAGCTGTAAAGAAAATTGTTTCATTTAATCAGATTTGGTTTATTTAAAAGCTATGAAAATAAAAATTGAGAAAATATCATTCCCTCCTTTCCCCAGATTGGGGCGGAGATGCTATACGCCGGAAACAGAATGGTAAAAGGAATGAGTGTAACTATGATGGATATGGTATTTGGCAATAATAGATGGCGTGGGATTTGTCAGGGGAATGCTTGTGGGCCGCCTGGCCCAAGGAATGAACCCTACATCGACGAGAAACCATAGTGAAAATCCGCCGTAACTCTGAAGCCCCTGAGTGGATTTATTTTGTGCTGTGAACGAACTCTCACTTAGGGGATGGTAGGGAGGCGGACTCTCTTTTCGACTTGTCATATTTTTCTACTATTCTGTTTCCGGTGTATGTGCACCTCAGCCCCAATCTAGGAAAGGAGAATGATATTTTCTCAATTTTATACCATAGTTTACCAGAAGTCCGCCTCCCTGCACCATCCCTAAGTGAGGAGGTTCGTTCACGGCACAAAATAAATCACTCAGGGACTTCACAGGTTACGGCGGATTTTCTATGGTTTCTCGTCGATGTAGGGTTCATTCCTTGGGCCAGGCCCACAACCATACCTTGACAAAACCCCGCCGTTCATTCTTATAGCGCCTTTCTTCTCACCTCTGCCACACTCATTCCTTTACTGACTATCCATTTCTTCGACTTCTCAGCCGGTCTACTACGGCACACTCACCATATACATTCAACAACAACCGACCATCGTCCATCACACTTTATATGTCTCAAACCATCTTATATACTCGTTCATTCTCTCATTTTACGCCCTTCTTCACACCACACAGCTCCATAACACGTTCATTCATCATTCCTATCAATTCTTCTCAAACCTAGCACCTTTAAGATTGTCCATCTAAGCAGACTGCACTTGTAGATCTATACATCTTATTCCAAACCATAGTTTCACTACCATACATTAACACCAGTAACAACATACCCTCATGTAAAACCCTAGCGCACTCAAGACTTGGTCACTTTGCATCCACAGGATTTAATTGCACCAACCACATTCCTACCATTCACAACTTTCAAACTACATTCTGCATTATCCGTTCCCCTTTCATCAATACATAGCCTGAATATTTAAACTCTGATACTTGTTCCAAATGCTCAACATACAACATGACTTCACACCACGGACTCTCCTACTACTATCTACATTTACTTTCAAGCCCATTCTACCATCCCTCTCAAACTCTCTTCAGATTCCCTACACAACAAATCATCAGTGTACAATATGCAGTACCTACACTCTCTTCCACTCTCCATCAGTCTAACATCTTCCCCTACCTCTAATTCTTTCATCACCTTATCCATATACAAATTAAAAAGCCATGGAAGATATAACACATCCCTGCCTCACTCCACTATTAAAATTAAACTATTCACTTTCACAGCTTCATTTATTCTTACACACACACTTCACTGTCACGCATACTTTTGATTCCATTCAAGCCTAATTAACACCTGTCACAGAACTTCCCTATTAATCTTGTCATACAACTGTTGAAAGAAATCTATGAAAAACCTAATACAATTTATTCTTTTCTCATTTTATTCAACCATTTCATGTTTCAATATGAAAATATGATCTATATAATCTAAATTCGATATAAACTTGATATATATATATATATATATATATATATATATATCTTTCTTTATATATATATATATATATATATATATATATATATATATATATATATATATATATATATATATATATATATATATATATATATATATATATATATATATATATTCTTTTTTTCTTTATCTATTTCTTTTCCCCCAGACTGGGGGTTTGGTGCGTGTCATGTATCTGAAAAAAAAACAAAAGGAGAATATGACAAAGTCGAAGGAAAGCCCAGCCTTAGTACCCCTTTATATCTTTTACTGAGAACTCGCAGTCAGAAAATCCACCCTATAGCTTCATGGGACCGCGACGGACCCCTCACTATGAGTATCTCGTCAATATGAGGTTCATCCTTGGCGCTAGATGGACCACAACCATGCCCCCATACAAAAACCCCGCCATTCACTCCTATTATGCACCTTTATTCTCGCCTCTGCCAAAACTCACATTTCTCTCCTTCAGACATTCGTTCGACTCAATCCACTTTCTCTTCGGTCTCCCAGCCGGTCGGTTCCCAACACACTCGCCACTATACATCCACTTAACCAACCGACTATCATTCATCCTTTCCACATGACCAAACCATCTCAACATACTTTCATTTATTCTCTCATTTACCCCTTTCTTCACACCACACGGCTCTCTAATACGTTCATTCCTCATTTTATCAATTCTTCTCACACCTAGCATGCCCCTCAGATTGTCCATCTGAACACATTGAACTTTAGATCTATACTTCTTATTCCAGACCATACTATATAACTATATATATATAACACGGTAACAACATACCCTCAGAAGTAAGCCTAGCGCACATAAGACTTAGTCCCTTTACATTCACCAACGATTTAATTACCATCCTTCTCCTACCATTCACAACTTTTACTACACTCTGCATTGTACGTTCCTTCTCATCCAACACATACCCTAAATATTTAAACTCAGACACTTGTTCCAGCTGCTCACCATCTAACATAACTTCACACTGAGGACTGTCCTCACTCACAACCATAACCTTACTCTTATCTACGTTTACTTTCAAACCCCTCCTTTTACACACCCTGCCAAATCTCTCTACCAATTCTTCAGATTCGCCACAAAGAACCAAATCATCCGCATATAATAGGTAGGGCACCCTCCACTCATCTCCATTCTCCATCATTCCAACCATTTCCTGCCATCCCCACCTCGAATTCTTTCATAACCCCATCCATATACAAATTGAATAACTAAGGAGACATAACACAACCCTGTCTCACTCCGCTATTAATCCTAAACCAATCACCATTGACACCATTTATTCTTACACACGCTTCACTGTCGTCATACATACTTTTGATTCCATTCAGAAGCCTACCACCAACACCATATATCACTAACACCTGCCATAAGCTTCCCTAATAACTATCCTTGCATATGTTTGCCAAATCCATAAAACCTACATTAAATTTATTTCTTCTCCTCATTTTCTCAATCATTTGTTTCAATGTAAAGATTTGATCCACACATCCTCTACCACTCCTAAACGCACCTTGTTCTTCACCAATCAGTCCTTCAGTCACTCGACGCACTCTTTCGACCAAAATACCAGCATATACCTTCCCTGCAACACTCAATAAACATATTCCCCTATAATTTCTACAGTTCCCCTTTTCTCTCTTATCCTTATATAAGGGTACTATTACCGCTCTCCTAAAATCCCTTGGAACTATACCCTCCATAAACGCTTTATTACAAAACTTCCAAATCCAATCAATCACAATCTCGCCTCCGTTCTTGATCATTTCATAGTAATTTCATATATATATATATATATATATATATATATATATATATATATATATATATATATATACTATATATATATATATATATATATATATATATATAATATATATATATATATATATATATATATATATATATATGTAATAACTAATATATATATATATATATACTATATATATATATAATACTTCATATTATATAATATATATAATCATATATATTATTAGTAAGGAGGGAGTAATGGGTAGAGTGAGAAAGTTGAAAGATGGTAAAATCTGCGGAGTATACGATGATTACTGGTGAAATAGTGAAGAACTAGGCGGATGGTGATTGATTGGATTTGGAAGTTGTGTAATAAAGCGTTTATGGAGGTATAGTTCCAAAGGGATTGGAGGAGAGGCTGGTACCTTTATTTAAAGGGGTAGGAGATGGGAACTGTGAAATTATAGGGGAATAAGTTTATTGAGTGTTGTAGGAAGATATATGCTGGTATTTTGGTCAAGAAAGAGTGCATCAGTAGCTGAAGGACTGATCGGTAGGGAACGAGGTGCGTTTAAGTGTTAGAGTGTGTGTGGATCAAATCTTTCCATTAGAGCAAATGATTGAAAGGAAAATGAGGGAAGAATACATTGTATTTAGGTTTTATGGACTTACAGCTTGGGCGTATGATAGGGTCAATAAAAGGGAGCTCTATGGGAGGTGTTAGTATATGGTGTTGGTGGTAGCTCTGAATGGAATCAAAGTATGAGGATAGTGAGGCGTGTGTAAGAGTAAATGGTGTCAATGGTGATTGTTTAAATAGCGGAGTGAGAAAGGGTTGTGTTATGTCTCCTTGATTTATAAAATTTGTATATGGATGGGGTTATGAAAGAAATTAGAATTAAGGGAATTAGAAACTAGAAATAAGTGTTAAGAATAGTGGAGAATGAGGAGTTAAGTGGAGGTGCCTATTATAGGATGATTTGTGGTTCTTTGTGAATCTGAAGAGTTTGAGAGGATTGGTAGAGAGATTTGGGAGTGCCAAAGGAAGGGATTTAGAGAAATGCGTAGATAAAATGGGTTATGATTGAGTGAGGACAGTCACCTCAATTAATAAGGATTATATTTAGATGGTGAGCAGCTGGAACAAGTGTCTGAGTTTAAATATTATGGGTATATGTTGGATGAGAAGGGAACGGATGATGCAGAGTGTAGTAGGAAAGTTGTGAATGGCAGGAAGGTGGCTGGTGCAATTAAATCGTTGGTAGATGTAAAGGAACTAAGTCTTGAGTGCGCTAGGGCCTTACATGAGGGTATGTTGTTACCGTGTTAATGTATAGTAGTGGTGACTATGGTCTGGAATAAGAGGTATAGATCTAAAGTTCAATGTGTTCAGATGGACAATCTTAAGAGCGTGCTAGGTGTGAGAAGAATTGATAAAATGAGGAATGAACGTTATTAGAGAGTTGTGTGGTGTGAAGAAAGGGGTAATGAGAGAATAAATGAAAGTATGTTGAGATGGTTTGGTCATGTGGAAAGGATGAATGATAGTCGGTTGGTTAAGCGGATGTATAGTGGTGAGTGTGTTGGGAACCGACCAGCTGGGAGACCGAAGAAAAGTGGATTGAGTCAGTAAAGGAATGTCTGCAGGAGAGAAATGTGAGTTTGGCAGAGGCGGGAAGAAAGGTGCATGATAGGAGAGAATGGCGGGGTTTTGCGAGGGGGTATGGTTGTGGCCCACCTGGGCCAGGGGATGAACCCTACACTTGACGATTTATTTACCATAGTGAGGATTGGTCGCGGTCCCGTGAAGCTCTAGGGGGGATTTTCTGTCTGCGACGAGTTCTTACTAATTAATGGTACAGCGGGGGCGGTAGGGCTTTCTTTTCGACTTTTGTCATATTCTTCTGCTTTTCTTTTCCGATGCATGTACGCACCTTACACCCCAGTCTTGGGGAGAAAAAGGTAGATGAAGAAGAATATATATATATATATATATATATATATATATATATATATATATATATATATATATATATATATATATATATATATATATATATATATATATATATATATATATATATATAATATATATATATATATATCAGTGAATTTCTTTAGTAACTTTTTACTACTCTCTCTCTCTCTCTCTCTCTCTCTCTCTCTCTCTCTCTCTCTCTCTCTCTCTCTCTCTCTCTCTCTCTCTCTCTCTCTCTCTCTCTCTCTCTCTCTCTCTCTCTCTCTCTCTCTCTCTCTCTCCTCTCTCTCTCTCTCTCTCTCTCTCTCTCTCTCTCTCTCTCTCTCTCTCTCTCTCTCTCTCTCTCTCTCTCTCTCTCTCTCTCTCTCTCTCTCTCTCTCTCTCTCTCTCTCTCTCTCTCTCTCTCTCTCTCTCTCTCTCTCTCTCTCTCTCTCTCTCTCTCTCTCTCTCTCTCTCTCTCTCTCTCTCTCTCTCTCTCTCTCTCTCTCTCTCTCTCTCTCTCTCTCTCTCTCTCTCTCTCTCTCTCTCTCTCTCTCTCTCTCTCTATATATATATATATATATATATATATATATATATATATATATATATTATAATTAAATACTTGTGTTCTCTATTAAAAAATTTTTTTATTTAAATTGTTTTCTTTGTTAATTGATGATTAACTTTTATAATAAATTAAGTTATCATTTTTCTTCTAATTTTCTAAAGTATTTTAGTAATATTTTAATTATTTTATTTGTTTTATTAAATATTTTTTGTTATAAAATATTATTTATTATGTATAGTATTTAAACATATCATTTATAAACAAGTATTTATAAACAATTTATACTATAAATTCACAGATACGATATCAGCCAATTCCTTTGGGCACGGATTAGTCCTATTTTTAATGTTAAAAGCATTATTTGATAGCGGCTATTCTTCCCTTTTTCGTTTCAATTTTGCATAATCTTTTATATTTATTATGTAATAATTTCATTTTTTGACCAACTTTCGCAAAAAAATATGAAAATATTATCGTAATATTGTGAAATTTGCAAAATTAGATTGTTTCTATAATGTCAGCTCGTGCTCAGCACGAGTGCAGGTAGTCGCCTTAGCATATATATATATATATATATATATATATATATATATATATATATATATATATATATATATATATATATATATATATATATATATATATATATATATATATATATATATATATATATATATATATATATATATATATATATATATATATATATATATATATATATCAGAGGTGGGCACTTCCGCTCTTTAGTCCGCTAGTCCGCTCCGAGCGGACTACCAGAATAGGTGCGGACTAGCGGAGGTGCGGAGTCGTCAGGAAATTAGCGGACTTGCACGTGCGGATCAAAAAAAGTTTCCGCTCTTTTGGTCCGCACCTTTTTGAAAAAAGAAAGTATAGTTTACTTATTAAGAATTCTTATTGGTTATAATAAAGAAATGTAATTTTTATTTTAAGTTTATAACTAATTATACTTTTAGTCTAAGACTTATTGTTTAATAATTAAACTTCCAAAACCAATCTCAACTTCCTTAATGGTACCATATATAATAAATAACATTTAAATTGATTTTATAGACTGAATGGCTATTAACCTCATCTATAACTTTAATTAATTTATATTATTATATAATAACTATAAAATATCTAAATTGATTCTGTGTAAAACCAAAATATATATATATATATATATATATATATATATATATATATATATATATATATATATATATATATATATATATATATATATATATATATATATATATATATATATATATATATATATATATATATATATATATATATATATAGCTACCGAGCTGATACGTAGCATTAGCATCGACTCTGCAGGCGTCGAGGCTTTCATGGATTCTACTAAAATCTTGAATGAAATAGACCTTCTTATGGGGTGGACAGAGTGGTCAAAAAATTTCAGAAGGGATTCAGAATGATTTAGGTGAGGACCTTAAATTAGCAATGGACTGCTGGAAGCGAACTAACACCAGCACTCCTCTCACCAAGGACATCTTCCCCTTTCAGCATAGGCAGAATTTGTTGAACTTGTTCATAAATATAATACACCTCCCCTAGTTCTGCTGCTGTGAAGCGAATATTTAAATTACTGTTTAGGGATATTTTGAGGCAAGGGTCAGCCTAAACTGCTTTTTAATTTTGAGCAGTTAATCTTAAAAGGTAATATGGATCTCTTGTTCTTTGACGAAGACATTGAGGCGGAAGAGGAAAATCTTGAGATTTTGTAAATATCTATTCAATTTTTCATATAATATTATAAATAAATTTTTTGTAAGGATATATACTATTTAGTATTTAATATTAAAACCTTTTGTGAAGTCGCACATTATTAGCGGGAAGACGTGCGGACTTGCGATAGCGGAGGTTTGATGGTCTGCATAGGTGCGGAGGGCGCTAGCGGACTACGTTTCTCGAGTGCGGAGGTGCGTTAGCGGACTGCCCCTAAATGGGCGGGGTGCCCACCTCTGATATATATATATATATATATATATATATATATATATATATATATATATATATATATATATATATATATATATATATATATATATATATATATATATATATATATATATATATATATATATATATATATATATATAGGATGAATGACAGTCGGTTGGTTAAGCGGATGTATAGTGGTGAGTGTAGAACCGAGTGGATGGGAGACCGAAGAAAAAGTGGATTGAGTCAGTAAACGAATGTCTGAAAGAGAGAAATGTGAGTTTGGCAGAGGCGAGAATAAAGGTACATAATAGGAGTGAATGGCGGGGTTTTGTGAGGAGGTATGGTTGTGGCCCACCGGGGCCAAGGGAAGAACCATACACTTGACGATATGCTATAGTGAGGGTCCGTCGCGGTCCCACGAATCTCTAGGGTGGATTTTCTGACTGCGACGAGTTCTCACTAATAGTTATAAAGGGGGCGGTATGGCTGGGCTTTCTTTTCGACTTGTGTCATATTCTTCTACACTTTTTCTTTTCCGATGCATGTCACACCTTACCCCCAGTCTTGGGGAGGAAGAAGGAAGATAATAATAAAATATAATATAAAATAATATAATAATAATAATAATAAAATATAATATAATAAAATATAATATAATAATATATAATAATAATAAAATATAACAATATAATATAATAATAATAATAAAATATATAATATAATATAATATAATAATAATAAAATTATATATATATATATATATATATATATATATATATATATATATATATATATATATATACAACGTAATATATTTGATATGTAATTTGCAAATAAAATATATATCTTAATAACTAATAACTAATATATATATATATATATATATAACTATAACTATATATATATGTATATCTTTCTTCTTCATCTTCCTTCTATTTCCCAAGAATGGGAGTAAGGTGCGTAACGAGCATCGGAAAAGAAAAGCAGTAGAAGAACATGACATAAGTCGAAAGAAAGCCCAGCCTTACCCGCCCTCTCAGTCATTAATTTGTGAGAAAACTCATCGCAGTCAGAAAATCCACCCTAAAGCTTCAAGGGACAGCGATGGACCCTCACTATGGTATCTCGTCAATGTGGGTTCATCCCTTGGCCCAGGTGGAGCCACAACCATACCCCCTCACAATCCCCCGCCATTCACTCCTGTTATGCACCTTTCTTCTCGCCTCTACCAAACTCACATTTCTCTCCTTCAAACATTCGTTTACTGACTCAAATCCCTTTTTCTTCAGTCTCAGCCGGTCGGTTTCCCAACACACTCGCCACTATACATCCGCTTGTAACCGACTATCATTCATCCTTTCATTATGTCAAACCATCTCAACATGCTTTCATTTATTCTCTCATTTACCCCTTTCTTCACCACACAACTCCCTAATAATAAGTTCATTTCCTCATTTATCAATTCTTCTCACCTAGCACACCCCTAAGTTGTCCATCTGAACACATTGAACTTAAGATCATATACTACTCTACAATAACACAGGTAACACCACGTACCCTCATGCAAGACCCTAACACACTCAAGCTTGGTCCTTTACATTTCTCCAACATTTAATTTCATAGCCACTTTCCTACCATTCACAACTTTTCTACTACACTCTGCATCATCCGTTTCCCTTCTCATCCAACATATACCCTAAATATTTAAACTCAGACACTTGTTCAGCTGCTCACCATCTAACTTCACTGGAAGGTGTCCTCACTCCCACAATATAACATACTCTTATCCCACGTTTACTTTCAAGCCTCTTTTACACCCTGCCAAATCTCTCTACCAATCCTCTCAAACTCTACAGATTCCTTCACACAGAACCAAATCATCATATAATAGGTAGGGCACCCTCACTCATCTCCATTCTCCACCATTCTAACACCATTTCCTGCCATCCCCACCTCGAATTCTTTCATAACCCCATCCATATACAAATTGAATAACCAAGGAGACATAACACAACCCTGTCTTACTCCGCTATTAATCCTAAACTAATCACCGTTGACACCATTTATTCTTACACACGCTTCACTATCGTCATACATACTTTTGATTCCATTCAGAAACGTACCACCAACACCATATATCACTAACACCTGCCAAAAAGCTTCCATTTATCATACCCTTGTTGCAAATCCATAAAACCTAAATTCAATTTATTCTTCTTCTCCTTCATTTTCTCAATCATTTGTTTCAATGTAAAGATTTGCTCCACACATCCTCTCTCCTAAACACGCCTTGTTCTTCACCAATCAG
>JABUQX010011130.1:0-2500 GCA_015478945.1 Trachelipus rathkii | reverse complement strand
TCCTTGAATCAAATAGATGTACTTGGACAGGAAAGACATGCGTTACCGAAGGAAGATTTTGATCAGTGATATGCTGAAAAAGACGCATAAATTCTAATTTGCATAGAAAGTAAGGGAAGGACACATACACGGAATAGATGAAAGTAAACTAAATTCACAGTGATTAAATCGGGAGATAAATCTAGAAATTTTATGATTTAAAAATTGATTATATTTATGAAATCATTTTATTTAATAAATTTCACCAGACCAAAAAAAAAATAAAAAATTTAAATCTGATATATTCAAAACATTAAAGAAACAATAGAAATTTTATATAACTTTAAAAAAAAATCAACACACTACTGACCCAGGAAATAATCCAATAAAAAGAACAACAACAATAGAATAATACAGTTGGGAAGTGGATTGAGACATTGATATCTAGAAGTTGAGTTTTAAAATAGTGAAAGCTCACTAGGTTGAACCTTCCTACTCTGCAAATCCCATCAATATAAGTTTCAATTTAATTTAAAAGTGAATGATGAGCAGCAATATATATGTAAAAAAAAAGGATCTGATGTGAAATTAGTGGAAGATTGAAGAATTGAGCCATTGTCATAGAAATTAATAGAGTTAATATATTTCATATATAATACTATATATATATTTAATATAATATGTCATATAATCAATAATACATATATATACTGTATATAGTAGTATATATATGAGTAAAATTTATAATTCATCGTATAAGACCTATATTTTGAGTCATTGAGAGACGTTGTTTTTTTATTTTTTTTTTATTAAATATAGCACGGAGAAAACGATCCTGGAATGGTTGTGAAAAAAGGAGTCCTGTTTTTGTATGGCGGAATGTTTGAAGACGGAGATAAGCAAGTGAAATCTAAATTGTTTGAGTCTTAGTCACGCGACTACTTCTTACTTTTTTATTTTTTTTGTTATTTTTTTCTATTTTTAAAATAATTTTCCCCCGGGATTACTTATTAATAAATAATTTTTTTTACAGTCCAAATCATTTTGAATAATCATTTATCTCTTGCTAATGATTTTGTTTCGAATACATTTGGTCTTATCGCCAGAACTTAGAAAGCTTGACCTTTTAAATAAATATTGCCATCATAACTAGTGTATTTAAAATATAATTTCTTATATCTTCATTTGTTTCCGCAACTTATATTTATTTATATGCAACCGGTGGCGTCTTTCAGTTTTAATCTTTTTGCTATATCATCAAGATCTTTCTTTTGTGTGATAGAGAATTCTATATGCATCTTGTTATCTTCTGCTAATATCGTTCAGTTGTATAATAATTATTTTTACTAATCGCGAGCAGTATAGGATTAGATCTTTATAATTCTGTCATGTTATCGGATAGAGTTTTCTTCTATACTAATAAGTTAAAATATAAGTATATTATATATATATATATTATATAGTATATAATATTATACTATATTATATATATATATATATATATATATATATATATTATATTATATTATATATATATATATAATATATATATATTAGATTATATATGCATTAATAAGATGTTGACTCCAGAACGAAAATCCAATTAAAAGTATGTAACGTTAATTTCAATATTTGAGGTTAAAACACATTATAAATACTGATTTTCAAATGTAATTACATTAATTTTACAAAATATAGGAAATTATACTATATCTTTTTCTGCTTCACACCTATAGTCTTATAAAGAGCTTAGCATCTCTCTCTTTCTCCCTCCTCCCCGCCTCCCTTAAACTTCTACCGACCGCTGCTCTACTACTCCACGCCATAAGTCGGCAGCACAAAAAATCATATACTCACATTCTTTTACATTCTTTCGTTACTAATTAATTAAATTACATTTGAAAACTCCAGCTACTTTACCTAATGCTTACCTTCTAACCCTTCACAACATTGAATTACTTCACCATCTCTCTTATTGATTCTTCGTTCCTGGAGTCAACATCTTATCCCGAGGCACGCACTCCCTCATAATCTCATCCTCTATTATATTATAATATATACATATATTATATATAATAACTATTATATATATATATTATCATATATTATCGCCACTATACTATAACGTCCCTAATATATAATACACTTGCTTAAATAACCAATATATATATAATATAATATTATATATATATAACAATTTATTAAGTATTAGAAGAAGAAACCTATTCCGATAACAGAATTAAAGATCTAATCCTATATCTCCGATTATAAAATAAATTATTATAAACAAGCTAAGCATTGTTACACAAGATGCATATCAAATTCTTATCAACACAAAAGAAAGATCTGATGATATACTACCGGTTGCATAATAAATTATTATACAATCGAAAAGTATAGCAAATGATATAAAGAAAAATTAATATTTTAATACACTAGTTATGATGGCAAATATTATTTAAAAGGTCCAATCCTAATGTTCTCGACCGAATAAGAACAAATGTTATTCGACCAAAATCAT
>JABUQX010011129.1:17500-20000 GCA_015478945.1 Trachelipus rathkii | reverse complement strand
ACATTTAGAATTGAAAATGGAAGAGTTGTGGGGTTTTGAAGTTAATTCTTGATTTCAATAAAAACTTCTTCTTCTTCTCTGATCCACGTAAGAGACTTATCTTTTTGATGGTGGTTTGCTTTTCTGATAAAGGAAAGACGAGTTTTTCAAAGCACGAGATAAAATGGCAGTAGTATCCAACCATTCCCAAGAATCTTCTAAGAGCTGCTGAATCTCCAGGAAGAGGGTACTTGAAAATTTTGTACGTCTTTTCTGAAGGAGGAGAATTTCCCAATGAAAAAAATATAATATCCCAAATAGTTAAGAGATGACTTGAAGAATTCACATTTTACCAAGGATATTTTGAAAGAATTTTCTTGAAGAAGCTTGAAAACTTTCCTGAGATGTTCTTCATGCTGTTCTGCGGTTGATAAAAAAATTAACAACTCATCTAGATATATGTAAACAAACGGAAAATGTCAAAAAATGGATTCCAAAATTCTCTGAAAAGTAGGTCCTACATTATTAAAATCAAATGGGATAGAAACATATTCAAAAAGACCAAAAGGAGTTACTATGGCAGCCATTTCAATATCCTCCGGTAGTATTGGAATTTGATGATATGCCCTCTGAAGGTCTAAATGCTGGATATTGCTGACCTATATAGACGCTGCGAGAGACTTTGAATGTGAGGAAGTGAATACCAATCTCTTCTAGCTATTGCATTCAAAGATCTTAAATCACCACAAGTCCTCCAAGTTCCTGGAGTTTTCTTTGGCAGCAGATGGAGCGGAGAAGCTCAAGAAGACTTGTAAGACTAATGATTCCATTCTTGAAAAGAGTATTGAATTCTGCTTTTGCTGCTTTGACATTATCTTCAGGAAGTAGGAGGGATCTTGCAAACAATGGAGGAGACTCACCAGTCTCTGTGTAGTAGACAGGTCTTTTTGGATTAAACTTGATGTTCGTCAAGTCAATATATGAAGTTAACAGTGGAAACTCCTGAAGCAAAGATGAGATATTGGAGTCTTCAATGTTAGCGTTGATTTGTAATAAAGACATCCTCAGAAGAGACCTGAAGGGGTGCTGGACGAGAAGCATTTGTGTTTTGCAAAATTTTCCTCCCACAATCTATAATTAAGTTGTAGTGGTGTAGAAAATCCATGCCCAAGATTGGCATTGTGATATCAGCTACTATGAATGTCCATTGAAATTCTCGACGAAGCTTTTTGTTCGTTATATATGTCGTAATTTCAACATGACAGTTGATAAGGGAGCCATTGGCTACTGAACAATTGATATTAGTGAAAAATAGGGACATGCTGGCTATCATTGAAGAAGGTATGAGCTAAACTGAAGTACCAGTATCTAAGAGGAAGAAAGTATCTGCGCCGAATACTGTGCCATTGATTGTAATGTTCAATCAGAAAACGTCTAATAAAAGTTAAAAGTAAATGCATTCTTTATTTCCAAAATAAATCTATAAAAGGTTGCTCCCTCTCTTTTTCTTTAATTTGGTTTTCTCTAAATGAAATATTTCAACTCATATATTTTATAGGTACTTTTAAAATGTATTTTCTAAACACCACAAAATCATATAAATACAATTAATACTATACAATGGCACCGTATATATTATATATATATATATATAATATATATATAATATATATTATATATTATATATATATATATATAATATATATATATATATATATATATATATAATGTGTGTGTGTTCTTCATATATATGTGTGTGTATGCTTATATGTACTATATGAATGTATGGAGAAATAGACAGATAGAAATATACAAAAACCTGTAAATTCTAAAAAACAAAAAACAAAAAAACAAACAAACTGCAATAGAGCATACTATATAAGATAAATTATAGAAATATTTTCCTGACAAAAATGTCGATATCAGAGAATAGGAAAAATACGAAAATATATTGAAAATTATGTGAAAATGAGGCTAAGTGTTGAAGTTGCAAATGAGCAATAATCAGTACTGAATAAAAATTGATTTTCTTTAAATGAAGAAGGCAAATTTGTTGAAGAAATCGTTTGGAGAAGTGAAAAGATGAAATAAGAGATTATGAAAGCGAAGAATAATAAGGTAGGATCGTAAAATAAGAAGACAAATGAGAGGGGAAAAACTGAGGAGGAAATAAGAAAAGAATGAAGATAAATGTATTATAAAAGGAAATAAAGCTACAAATATCTGGAAAATTTCGCCTTATAAAAAAAATGGAATACCTTGATGATGAAAAAAAAAATCTCATTCATATTGTAACAGAGCAGATATCTTAGTGTTGATTTCGGTATAGATCTAACCTTGCTGTAAAACAGCAATTGCATCCGACGAGAATCTTGATCATTTCTTCACAAGAAGAAAAATTCTCCCAAATCTTTGAATTACGTCAAATATCCTATCACACACGAAAAATTCGAAAGATTAAAGGATGATATATTGAGTACCAGACATCTATTGTTTATGAACTTCAAAATAGTCTTTCTTA
>JABUQX010011129.1:7500-12500 GCA_015478945.1 Trachelipus rathkii | reverse complement strand
GTAATATATAATATATATATATTATATATATATAATATATATATATTATTTTATATATTATATATACATATATATATATAATATTATATTATATATATATATATATATATATATATATCATAAGTGAGGAAATAAAACCTCTTCCATACTATCAACACAATGTTTTTTAAATCAGCAATTTGAAATTATGAAAAAATATAAATTATAAATGTGTGCTGATAATATGTAATATATAAAAAGTTTGGGAAAGATAAACGATTTGAAGAATTCCTCACTCTCAATTATAACTTTGGAACTAATCTTTAAAAATGTTTATTTACTTTAACATCTTAATAGCAATTTCCTAACCCAAAGAAAAAACTGATTAAAAGTTACAAGTTTTGATTAATTTTATTTTTTTCATATTTTGATGTTATAAATTTTTTTAAAATTAAGCAGAAGGCGGTTGTTGTGTCTATGACTATGTGCTTAATGATACTGTTTGTTCTAGTGTCTTTGATTCGAATTTTCTATCTTATGGCTCAAACTATCCTGTCAATCTACTCCTAAATTCATTTGCTCTGAATATCTGTGTCCTAACTCAGCTGACTATCCTAAATTATTCGACTATTTAAGCTCCATATTAAAGGAACACATTTTCTTTTCTTCACCTTCTTTTGAAATCATCATTCTTGGCGATTCAATGTTCACCACCGCCAATTTCTTTCCTCAAATTCTCAAGATACAGCTGGTGAACTTATCTACTTTTATCCAGAATGACCCTGAGCAGTTGGCGCAGCTTCTTACTCGTATTCTTTATCGTCTTGTAGATGAACTCTACATTCTAGACATTATCCTAACCCCTAATCCTTCTCCTTATTCTGTTAAACTCTTTCCTAGTCTGGGTTCTTCAGATCACCTTCTATTTCTTCAAATTTTCCTCAGGAAAGACCCCCGCCAATGTTGAGGAAACATAATTGGCACTTCGGTCTCGCAAACTGGTAGGACTTGTGGTAATACTTCTTTGATTTCCTTTAGAATGATTACTGGTTTGGTTGGGTGTTGGTCTGTGGGAGTGTGCAGAGCGCAAACCCAAGTAACCCAAGTGATTATCTCTATCATTGAGGCGTCCATTCCATATTCTTTCCCTTCAACTAAACCTACCAATCTTTGGTTTGACTCTGCTTGTTCTCGTGCTAATCGCTACAGGCACGTTCTCTCTCTCTCTCTCTCTCTCTCTCTCTCTCTCTCTCTCTCTCTCTCTCTCTCTCTCTCTCTCTCTCTCTCTCTCTCTCTCTCTCTCTCTCTCTCTCTCTCTCTCTCTCTGTTTCCTTCAGGAATTACCGTCGTCTTAAAACTCCAGGAACTCCTGCAGCTTATGCAGGAATCATGCAAAATATATTATTTATAATACATAAACTCTTTTCTCTGTAGAAAATGCAATAATCTTTCTGGTTCCTCTTCCTCCATCACGCTCTTTCTGTGAAAAGAATATCAACTCTAATTTTGCTTCTTCATCTTTCCCTCCTCTAGTATCTTAAGAAGAGACAACTGCCGTTATGCCTTCTGCTTAAGCTGAACTCTTCGCTCAAACCTACTCCTATAATTCCGCTTTAGGTGATTCTGGAGCTATTTCTACCTTCTCCTCCTCCTCCTCCTCCTCCTCCAACTCTATACCTAAAATTGTAATTTCTTCTAATAATGTTATTCCTGCTTTGTTTGAGCTTAACACTAAGGAGGGGTAAGTTCCTGATGGTATTGCTCCTGAGGTTTTCAAAACTTGGGCTTCCGAGCTTGCGCCCTGTCTTTGATAAAGTATCACATCTTCGCCTTTCGATTTTGGCCTTATCTTCCTGCGGGAAACTTGCTCTCATTCAGCCTGAGCTGAGAAAAGCAGACCTCTCTCAACCCTAAAACTATCGTACTATCGCTTAATTTCTATTCTTTCTATGGTTTTCGAATCTGTGCAAAACAAGGAAGATTTGGAAAATGTCAATTCTTCTAATCTTATCTTTGTTCGCCAGTGTGGCTTTCGTAAGAGGAGCTATGCTGGTGATCTTCTTCTCTTCTTTCTGATTCTTGGTCTTCAGCCCTTCAACATTTCGGTAAATCTTCGATAGAGTCTGGCAACAAACTTTGATTTCTAAACTTCTTCTTTTGGTATTTATCCTTCTCTCTGTGACATTCTCTCTGATTTCCTGCCAGGTCGTTCTATAGCAGCAGTTGTAGAAGGTCACCGTTCATCCTTTAAATCTATAAATAGTGGTGTTCCTCAGGGTTATATCTCCGACTCTCTTTCCACTTTTCATTACTGACACTCTCTCTATTACTTCTTCACCTATCCACTCATATGCTGACGACTTCACCCTTCATTGCTCTTTTCATTTTGAAAGATGTCCCTCCCAACAGCAATTAGGTTGCACTAGAAGGGCAGACTTGGGGCAACTAACCTCTGATGTTTCTCGAACTATTTATTGGGGCATTCAGAGCAAAGTTGTTTTCAATATCTCAAAAATTCAGTTTCTCCATCTTTCTACTTGACATAATCTTCCACACAACTATAAATAACATCTTCGAAAGCACACGACTCAAACCATCGTCTGCCCTTAATTAAAATTGGTATTTCTTTTTCCCGTGATCTTAATTGGAAGGACCACATTACTTCTCTTTCAAAACAATCTTCTAAGAGATTGAGTGTTCTGAGGCGCCTCCGGAATTTCTTCACGCCACAATAGTTGCTTGGTCTTTGCAGGGGTGTTGTTCACATCAGGGGTAGTTTCACTCCCACAGCTCTGATTGGTCTTTTGGTCTTATCAACTCTCCTGCTCCCAATAACTCTCTCCAGTCTCTTTACTCGTAGAATCGTTGCATCACTCTCTTTATTCTATGGCTATTGCAATGCACAATGCTCTTCTGAACTCTTCAGTTGCATACCTCCTCCAATGAGGAGTCGTATGACATGCCTTTCTACATAGTCTCATCCTTTCTCTATTCAACTCTCTGACCCTTGACTTAACAGCTAAGCTCAATCTTACATGTACTCCACTGGTAAATTTTGGAACACATTCCCTTTATCTATTTTCCCCAACTACCTTTAACTTGCCCACTTATATATATATATATATATATATATATATATATATTATATATATCATATATATATTTATATATATATTATATATATATATATAATATATTATATATATTATATTATATATATAATATAATACTATATATATATCATATATATAATAGAATTTGAATCCTCCGGAATTTGCCACACCAGAGGAGAATTTATATATAGTATATAAGTGGAATTATTATTTTTATATTTATTTATATTTTATTTTATATATTATTTTTATTTATATATTTGATTTTATTTTATTTTTTATTATATATTTTATAAATTATTTATATAATCTATATATCTATATTATTATACTTATTTTTTTTTTTTTTATTATTATTTGCCACACTTTATATATATTATATATATATATATATATGCGTGTGTGTGTCTGCTTGTGTCTGAGTGTGAGAGTGAGTGTATGGACGCAACCTATATATTTCCAGCTTTATTTGTATGAAAGAGTTTCTCTCTCTCTCTCTCTCTCTCTCTCTCTCTCTCTCTCTCTCTCTCTCTCTCTCTCTTCTCTCTCTACTCAATTCCTATAAATTAAGCTCTGAATAGTCATTATAATTTTTAACATGGTTATTTTTAAAATCTTCCAATCGGAATGGAAGGTCCTCTTTGCTGTAGTGAATTAAAGTTAAAAACTAATATATATATTAATCAATTTACCTTGTAAACTGGGAAATAATTATGTAAAATATTTTGCACCAGAATTATATATATATATAATATATATAAGTATATATATATTATATATATAATATATATATATATATATATAATATATATAATTATATATATATATATATATAATATATATATATATATATATATATATATATATTATATTATATATATATGTATATATATATATATATATATATGATAATATTATATATATATATATATATATATATATATATATATATATAAGCTTCTCAGAGTTTCGGTATTCTGAGGCACCTTCAAAAATTCGGACCTTTATTAAACCAGGAGGCAATAAAAAATTTAAGCTTTGTAAAGTTGGTAAGACTGGAAAATGTATTTTATTATCCTAAATTTATGTTAAGCTCCATTAATCTGAAATGTCTTTGTACTGGTGAAATTTTCAAATATAATTTAATTAATATTAACAAAGAAAGTGAAAAAGAAATTGATATATATTTTTTGGGTCTTCACTCTTCACCCTTATAAAATGAGTAAGCTTAGGCAATTTATTTCAGTTGAAATTTGATATATCTATGGGAGGTTTGTAGATCGAAGGTAGACGCTAGGGATGCCCGATATCTAAAAATTATCGATAAATCGATATATCGATATTTTAAAAAATATCATATCGCCTTCGATATTATCGCCAGAAAAATATCGATATTCGATATATCGATATTTCGATATATTATAATCCGATTATAATAAATTTATATATATAATATATATATATATATATTATTTAAAGATATTTAGTTATATATATTATATAATATATATATATATATATATATATATATATATATATATATATATATATATATATATTAGCCTGTCAGATTAAGGCGACGCACATAGATAAAAAACAACGATAGCTACACTAAAAGTGAAAGCATTTTTTGGAATCAGGGGAAAATTTCAGTTATGAAGAGTACAAAATAATTAAAATTCAACATAAATAAATAACAAAGTTTTAGGGATGTACAATGTTTTTTATTTTACAACTGCAGAAATGATGTTGTTAACAGATTTATTTGCATTCTTAAACAATGAGCAGTTGTTAGTATTTTTCAACAGTATTAAAACGGTTTAAATTACTAATGTAACTATAAATATATATATATATATATATATATATATATATATATATATAATATATATATATATATATATTAAT
>JABUQX010011129.1:0-2500 GCA_015478945.1 Trachelipus rathkii | reverse complement strand
GCTCCGACTCCGGCTCCGGCTCCAGCTCTCAGCCATATATTATATTATAAATAGATGCATAAGATAACGTAACTTAGTTATATAAAGGGTAATAAATAGCTATGTAAATTTCGTTATTAATAACACATGATTTAGGTTTTATAAACATAAAAATTCCTTTTGTGTTTGTTATCAACTTTATTTATTTAATTATTATTTCCAAAGCTTTATATATATATATATATATATATATATATGTATAACATAAATATATGATATATATATATTATTAAATATATATATTATATATTATATTATATATATATATATAATATATATATATATATATATATTAATATATATATATATTATATATATATATATATTATTATATTATTATATTATATATTATATATATTATTTATATAAATATATATAATAAAAAAATTATATAGAATATATATATATATAATATAGACGAGAGAGAGAGAGAGGAGAGAGAGAAGTAGAGAGAGAGAGACGAGCAGAGCAGAGAGAGAGAGCGTAGATAAGAGAGGAAGAGACGAGAGAGAGGAGGAGGAAAGAAAGAAGAAAGAAAGAAGAGGCAGAAAGAGAGAGAAGAGAGAGAGAGAGGATGAGAGAGAGAGAGAGAGAGAGAAGAGAGAGAGGAGAAGAGAGAGAGGAGAGAGGAGAGGGAGAAGAGAGAGAGAGAGATATTCAGAAATTTTCAGTTTAAAGAGAATGTCCTCCAGCTTTAGACTTCCACATAATTAATATACAATAATTACTTAGTTGCACGAGAACGTAGCTCCATATTCCAAGTTTTATTGCTAGTTTGTCCGCAATGTGTTTTATTTAACATTTGGAAAACTATTATTAAAGCTTAATATATCTATATATATATATAATAATATAATATTTATATATATATATAATTATTATATATATATATATATATATATATATATATATATAATATATATATATATAGTAGGTATAATTATATAATATATATATATTATATATATATAATTATATATATATATTATACTTATATATCAGAGCTGGGCGCGCCTATAATTTTTTTTGAGTGGCGCCTGCGCCTATGCGCCTATGCCGCCGGACCTAGTGCGCTTAGCGCCTATGCGCCTATATTTTTGGTCACATCAATGCGCCTAGCGCTTATGCGCCTATGCGCGCCTTTGCGCCTTCGACTTTTCGCCGGCTGGTGGATGTTCCCTAAATTTATTTGCAAAGTAAACTTTGATGCGATAATAAAAGCCATGACTTTTATAAAGGAAGAAAAACCACACTTATTAATTTTTTGTAATAAAACAGTAACAATATCTACACGTCCTTTTCCTCCTCCATGTCCTTGTGACCCATGTTTTCCCCCAGGAGGTTCCGCTCGAGCGCTGCAGAAGTTGAAAATCTTCAGAGCCATAGTTGCCAATTTATTTGTAGTTAAGAACTACTGAACCAGTATATATATATATATACTATACTATAATTATATATATATATATATATATAGTCTAAATATATATATATATATATATATATACTCTATATATATATATATATACGTATATATAATATATATATATAACTATTATATTATCTATATATAAGATATATATGTTTTACACTGGTTTTTTGAATGATACAAGTTTGCCACGCTTCTAACTTCTAACTTTTAAGGGTAAAAAAATGCTTGTTCCTGTTCATAGGCGGCGGCTATACGGCATCTATTAACAAAGAATATTTGCAACTCCTCTGTTATGAATTTAACTGCATATGCTACCACATATGAATTATCTGTCAGCACATGCACCACAAACATAGACAAATAGAGCTTGGGGTAATTTAATACTGAATAATGAAACAAATAATAATTATCAAAATAATCGATCAAGGTGAAAAAAAAACCAAGGAACATATATTATTTCAGTATAATATATCAAGTTGATATATTATATCATATGATATATTATTGTATGATATTATATCATACAACACTGATGATTAATTATATCAGCGCAATATAGTTATTTCTTTAATAATGAGCTTATATATAAACTAGATTGCTTAACTAAAGTATTTTCTTTATAGATGGATTTTGTTCTCGTATTCTTGTGTGCGAGAAGAATTGGTAAACTGAATATTATCTGCTTTAACAGATGAATACTCCAAGATTTGTTTAATTAAACTTATCTGGCGAAACTAAATTATGGCGCAAAATTCGAAAAGCTGAAATGTAAAAATGGCCCACATCTGTATATAAATAAAAAGCTTGCAATCTAAATTTAAATGTGGAATATTACAAGTATTTATCAGAATACTATTTTGAAATCAGGGCCTCAAACAGAAAACTGAGGGTCATCTATATATATATATATATATATATATATATATATATATATATATATATATTATATATAAATATAATATATATATTATATATATATACTATATATATTTATATATATATATAGTATTATATATATATATATATATATAT